>JASDQU010375068.1:0-30233 GCA_032191745.1 Picea mariana | reverse complement strand
GGGCGAGAAGCCTTCATTAATGCAGTTTTGTCTGTTACGGTGCAGTCCCAACGGTCTGATGTCAAGATTTCTGGCCATAACTGTTGTTCTAACCGTTCGGGCTAACGGTTATAATGCCTCCAATGGTCATATTACTTCGCCATGGAAAAGTGCCATGTTGTGCTTTACTGGTATTCCGACAAAGTTCAGATCCTAGAATCCTTCCTTCTGCGCAGTTCCTTCTAGAACTTTTTGTAACTTTTCTATCTTTGCTTTCTTCTTATTGAGCTTTCCATCCTTCTTCCCAGTGATCTTTGTCTCGATATTCCTCTTTCCATTCTGATTCTGATCTTCTCTGGGCATAGTAACTTTGCGTTGTTGATGGTCTTTAATAGGTTTCAAGGGCAATACTTTTTCTCTGTCTGGTGTAGGTGCTCTACTCTCCTGTACAGATAGGTGTCTCAAGTCCTCGTGTGTCCTTTCAACTTTGAAATCCAAGTTTCTGGTTCTAAGTAACTTCGACATGTTCTCCTATTCTTCAATCAAATGTGTGATCCTCCTAGTCATGAAATCTTTTAAGTCTTGCTTCTTCTGCTCAAAGATTTTCTCTTATTTTCTTCTGGCTTGATCCTTATAAAAACTTTTCAAGTATTTATATACTTGTTATATCGTTTTTTCCTTCATTTCTCACAAACGCTTTCCTGATGATGGACCACACTAGTTTGGGCCGAAACGTCGAAAATAAAAAAACCTATGCGATGAATCCAAAAGAACTCTCTGATAAAAAAAAGGCTTGATCCTTTTCGATCCAAGGTTTTCATAGTAACATAGAAAATGGGGTGTTGTTCTCAATAAATGTAACAACCTCAAAATCTTCTTCCGTTGAGGTTCCATGAGCACTCGTAGATATCTGGGTAAGTCTTCCACATAGGGTTATTAACTTTCCTCTAAACAATCCTATTCCTCCCAGTAAAGGAATCATAGTAGGCTTCCCTAAAATTTCCCAAGTTCTTTCTGTCATGATATTCACCTGTGTTTCCTCATCCAAAACGTAGTCAATGTCGAAGTCTCCTATTCTTGTTTCTATGCATTTTTTTTCTTTGAATATATCTGGTAAGTTGATATCTCTGTAATCATTCATGGTTTCTTTCATTTGCAATAGTACAGTCTCTGATTCTTTCCATGGTTCTGCCATGATCTTAGTTTCTTGACCTTCCTCAAGGTTTTCTTGCCTCATATTCATTCTTTCAACCTTAGCAATCATTCTAGGACAATCCATAACTTCTTGAGCCATAGCTTTACAACAAAAGACAACTAGGTCTTCTACCAAGGCATTCCTTAGCAAGATTTCCTAGTCTTCTGCAACTGTAATAAAGAGTTAATCCTCTCTTTTTCTTAAATGATCCCCATCCTTTCCTATACTGCACACTAGGATCATGGTAGATAATCTGCAAAAAATTCTTTCTAGGATCCTGCATCCATTTGTTAGTCCAAACATTATTTCTATGCATAGGAATAACATATATTTCATTATTTCTATCAGATATACTCATATCAAACCTTTTCTCATATAGTTGTGCCCTAGTTTTCAGACTAGGATAACATTTATCAAGCATACCTAGATCCATACTCTTGAAACAAAAATTTCCACTAATCTTACTTTCAACAGAGCACAAAGCTTTCAGATCTTACCTATTTTCTTTGGATCTGACCTCTCTTCTTAGCACAGAGCTTCACAATCCAAGTAGATTACTGTGCACTAGGGCGATAGATCTATGCACAGAGCTTTTACAATTTTAAGTCAGATCTTCGCACAGATCTTCTTCTCCCTCAGTTCCCAGCAATCACAGTTTTAGGTCCTGACAACAGAATCATTTGTTGGCACAGGGGCAGACTCGGGGTTCAACGCTACAACATCTCACCAACAAAACCCTAACTACTGGCCCTTTCAGCAACACCTGCGAAGCAGATGAAGTCTCACCCGAGATAGAGGCAGGGGTGGTTGGGACACAAATCTGTGATTACAACACCTTAACAAATCACTTAGCAGTTATAGTTCATTAATATTCAGTCTTAGTTTACAGCGCAGCTATACCCTAACAATAGATCAACGCAATATTTAGACAGATCCAATAGATTCAAGCACTAAGCACATCAACAGAGATCAGATCTAGCATTTGTTCACATTATTCAAAACTAAGCTATCATATCAGATTCATCTAACATATGCCAACACACTAAGAATTTAATCACATAAACAAAAGAACAACAATAAAGCACAGAGAAACCACAACACAGGATATACGTGGTTCACCCCCACCCTAGGGATACATCCACCAACTCTTCTTGATATTGTGATTATCTTCGGTCAATCAGCTACATGCAGAGAGCCTTGAGATCTTACTCTGCGGAGGATAGGAGATCTGCACACCTCGCTAGATCCTCCTTCCTTGAGTTACGCACAAAGCCTTCCACAATCTCTTACAATCACTTGCACTTAGCTCTGCAAGCCTCACACAGTATGCACAAAGAAATTACAATTACTACTTGCACTTAGCAATTACCACTTAGCACTTAGCACACCAGTAACTTCCTAGTCACTACTTCTTACATTGCCTAGACTTCTATTTATACATTACAAAATGGGCCTAAACATGGGTAAACCCATGGGCCGACATCCCCATACCCATTACATAGCCCAAAACTCAAAAATCCCTAAAAAGGGACTGAGATCCCGTGATCTCCGCTTCGACTTGCACTCCACCTTCAACAGCCTGTCGAAGTCCCAAAAATAGGTCAACCTGATCAAGGATCCTCAAAATTTGGTCAAGGACCAACATGGATTATCGCACTCTATAATGCCTTGCGGGAGGAGCCATAATGGTGGGAAGAATTTCTTCCCCATCATGGGAAGTTTGAAACTAGGTATGAGAGAAGATTTATTTTCTTACATTATGCACAAGAGATATAATATAGAGTATCTCCTTTATACTTAAATGGTGTGGGAATACTTTCTTCACCACCGTGGAAAGTCGTGGAAACTTTGAAACAAGGTATGAGAGAAGATTTATTTTCTTACATTATGCACAAGAGATATAACATCAAGGATTTCCTGTATACTTAAATGGTGGATGTCCTTTAAATATTATTTTTTAAGAGGTGGATCCTTTCTTGTTTTGGTAAAAGGTTTTAAACATATATGTTAAATATTTGTGTTTTGGATTTAAACCTTTTTTGGTTCAACCTTGAACTTTAAGATTGGTTCTTCCACATATTATAAAGAGCTTGGTTTATATAAGTTGTAGTATTTTAGGCAGTTTTGTGCTAATGGAAAATTACATAGTTTGGTTGATCTTTGTGGTAGCAGTAATAGTTTGCTTGAAGGTCTCACTGATTGAGACAAGAACTTCCTATGGAATGCTACCGTTTATCATGTGAAGTGATGATGTTCACTATCATACGATAGTTAATGGACCATTGGAAGACGATCATAGTGAAGCAAGGGGATGTGATGCTAAATAGAAAGGTGGTGACGATAAATTGACTATGACAATAAAATATTTTTTGGAGTCGTAATTTGATTGCATGTAAATGGGCATACGTCTATAAGACCTGGATAGGCATGCATACCCCTGGTTTATCAGGTCACTTATGAAAAGTCTAAAAATAAATTTAGGTAGATTTAATATGTGGAGGGGCATGTATGTTGGGTTTGTTATCCTTGATTTCTAGGGATAACTAGGAGATCATGTCTCGAGGCCCATAGGTCCTAGACATGGAGTACCGAGAACAGGATTAACCTGAGCATGGCCCTGGTGGGCCCATCTTTCTTCTCTTTCATCAGACTTGGCTTGTCAGCAGCAACAACATCCATCACCTTCGGCTTGGACTCACATCGGAGAATACTCTTGCTCCATGAGGTAATTGGTCCAGGTATCATGGTATGTGTCATATTTAATCATTATAACCTTTAGATATATGCATCAAATTCCTTTTATTTCTGACGACTGCTTGGATCTTACATTAACCCACTTGACCATGGTTGGAGGGATTGACAAGGTACCCTAGCAAGCTTGTACCCATGGGTTTTGGTTTGACACCGGGGGGAATTTTGAAGGGTCATCGTCCCCTCCCATCATATCATCACTCTTACATCTTATCTCCCACTCATATGCCCCATTCCCCTAGTCCAGACATTAGGATGATCTGTTTGTGGGGTAACACCTTATCTAGTGGGAAGAAGGGGCTAAAGGCCCAGAAGGTAAAAGCAACTGGTAAAAGATAAAAGCCATAAAAAATGAAACCTAGAGATGCTTTGCCCAGGGATCCTTGAGAAGGCAATAAAAAGCCTCTCAACAAGAAAGAAGAGGGACCCGAAGAAAAATAACAAAACAAGACCTAGCCAAGAAGATGGGGGGGTCTCATCACGAGCTAGCCTATTATGTTCATGGGTACCTAGCAGTATGACATTGCCATTATCTAGTTACCACGCCAGGGCAGTGACCTTTGGTTGCATGGCCAAGGGAAAGGGGGTCTCATCACGAGCCAACCTTATCATCTTTGCGAAAGTACTTGTGGGTAACACTGTCAGCTCTGGTCACCATGCCAAGGCAGTGTCCTCTAGTTAGACCTTGAAACAAAATAAATAAGAAAAAGAAATAAATAAAAGAAAGAATAAAGGCAATAAAGGGCTTGGAGAGAATTGCATTCATGATAGGTACAGCTCGCCTTCTACAAAGTCACCCATAGGTAATACTGTACACCCCTATGTTGCACTCTACCCGTATGTCTGGACATCCTTTGACCGCATCACCTCGTGTTACATGGCTTGGATGATACCCTCTGGAAACTTTCCTTTTCTTATGGATGCGGCCCAATAGGGTATTTTGTCTTTCTCTTTAACTTTGTATAGTAGGTCATTGTAATATCCTTGAGCTATTGAATGATATATTAGGGGTTTTATGCATGTATTTGATAAAATTAATGATGAAATGTGATTGATATTGCTATGATCCCTANTGAGCCCATGGAGGGCGAAGTTTTTGATGTGCAGGACCATGCCCGACGGACAGGTACCAATTGGACCGGTACACATGGGGAGATGATTAGTTCGGACCTCCATGGGGATGAAGAGCCCATCAGATGGTTGTTGGGACCCCATCAGGGGTAGAGATAGGACATTGATTGGATGATCCTTTGCACATGAGAAGAAGAAGGGCGTTCCATCCAGGACACTTTGGCTGAGCCCAGCCTAGGGGGGTTGACCCATTTCAGATGGAACGTTTTCCTTTTGATGACTAGGACGTCACCCAAGATGTCACGACGTCTCCTTGAGCATGTAGCAGTTTGACAGGACGTCTGGCACATGTGGCAGCTTGGAGGAGCCCGAAAAGGGCTAACGTTTGACTTCTGGATGCTGGACTAGCCCCAAAGGGGCCTAACGTCTCCCTCAAAGAGGCTTGACGTCTCATTTTTGGTCATTTAGGTCTTTTACTTAGCAGTTAATGTAAAAACAATATGATTTTGGTTATTAGCCTTGTCGGCTATTTTTAATGACCTAATTTTAAATTAAAGGTCATGAGATACTATATATTGAGGATGTTTTTCCCTCATTTGAGATAACACAACAACTCACACTTGTGAGGTCTGATTTTTTGTGCCCTAGTTTGGGTATTTGGTCTTTTAAAGGAGGCACACTTGTTGATGGAAGGTTTTTCTTGGCATATTTGGCATTTTTCTTGAGCAAGGTTTACAACTAGGGTTTGCACATGCTTTTCTTCATGATATGTAAGTGTTTTTCCTGCAAGAATTCTTGATTGAATGGTTGTAGGTTAGTATTCTTCCATTTACTTATAAATTTGTTGATTTTAAAACGCTAGGTGACAAGGACACAAGTAGGTCCTTGTCTCATGTCCCCTTAGAGAGAAATTTTCAGCCATTGAAGAAGGAAGAAAGAGCCTAGCCTTTGCTACACTCTTGTCACTTCTTCCCTTAAGCTAGCTTTGATTTTAAAGGTTAAAAGGAGGGTGATGTCCTAGGCCTAGGTTATCTACACCTAGGGCCATCCATCTTCTAGGGTTTTAGTGATAGAGCCTTGCCATTGCAACACTCTCCCTCACTAAATCCTCTTGTTTAAATCTTTTCCTTTTCTAGACGTTTTGCCAAGTTTGACCTAAAGAAGGAGGAAAGAGCACGAGGTCTTGATTAAACAACACCGAAGTGAGCCTCTTTCCACTAGGGTTTTGATTCTAGGGCCTTGCCATTGCAGCACTCTAGAACCCTTCCCTCTTGTCTTTACCCTATTACTCCTTCAACCTTGCATCCTCTCCTTGGATGACTCCATATACCTTTAGGCACTGATCTTAGACATGCAACATTGAAGTCCTAGTGTCCAAAACAATTCTCAAAACTTTAAATTTTGAAACCCTAACTAACTAAGTTAACCCTAACTACGCTGACGTCATAGTTGGTTATTCCATATTAACGCAACAAAAATTGATAATAAGCAATTTGATGATGGTTAAAGGCATTTATTGAGTAAATGATTGATTAGATATATTGTTTGCTACATCATCTCAATAGTTATTGATGAATTTATACTTCTACATTGCTATATTGACAAAACGTTGATCTCATTAATATCTTTTGTTTCATTGCTTATATATTATTGTCAGATAGTCACATGAAGTACTAACCCACTGAGTTATAGCCTGCATATATATTGTACTGCTGTTGTTTTGTTCCGGGCAGGTGTTTTCATTTGGGCATACACTTCATTTATTGGCTAATTAGCCGAACTTTCTGACCTTGGTGGTAACCTGTGAGGAGGAACTTTTCCCTTGACTTTTATACTTTAACCTCTTCAAAACCCTAGGTTATCGGGGACGTCTCCCTTGGGTTAACCTCCCTAAATAGAAAGAACCTCCCCATTGAGGTGACATTGGGTGGGGAAGGTTCTTGTTACGCCGGTTTGGCCTCAATCCTCTAGCCTTTAGACCTAGCTACAAATTGTGCGATAACAGGGTTAACCTTGACTTAGTGAAAGAGTTAATGAGTTAAATTTGGATTTTTAGGTCAAGCACATGGTTTTTCAGGTCCATGTTTTTTGGGTAGCCCATGGTATTCTGTTCATGGATTGCATGTAATGAATTCTATAAAAGGCTTGGTGAACTCCATTGTAAATGGGCTTGGAGGTAAGCGGTGAAGGCTTACTTGGCCATCTTGGATGGATTTGGTCAAAATTGTTCGAATGCAAAGTTCACGGTGGAGCAGTGTGTCCAGGTTAGAAAGGTGGGTTTGTAGAAAGGTTGATGTGTGAAGGTCAATCAAGTGTTTGAGAATATATGATGAAAGTAGGTTCATATCCATGGAAATTGGAAAGTATTGCAAGGAAACTGGTATCGAATAGGCATGTTCAGTAATGCCAAGTTGTAGCAATAGTTGTGGAAAAAAGTGGTTTTGCTATCTGGTAACTCAGTCACCATCAATTGCAATAGACTGGAAGATTCTGGAAGAGGTATGAACATGTCATCTGGTTATTACTAAAATGTGAAATTATTTGGTTGTGACTCTTATGCTTTTTATCAACATTCTAAGTAGGACCCAAATCAAACATTTAGATCTTTGATATGGTGATGATGTTAAGGGATGTAGACTATGGGATCTTACTACCCACATAATCATCATGGAAAGGGATGCAGTGTTTGATGAATCTCCTTTTATAAAATCAAACATAGTAAAAGATGAAAGGTTCAAAGCATGATTGGTTGTAAAAAGATATTGATTCCCATGAAAGTTTCTCACCAGTTGTTAAAAACTTGTTTCTATCCATGTTGTGTTAGCACTAGTTGTGTTAGTATAAATAGATGTTAATACTATTTTTCATGGAGTTTTTTTTCTATAAGGGGATGTATATGGAACAACCAGAATGGTTAATTCAAAATCGCAACAAAAGATTTGTTTGCAAACTCAAGAATCATTGTATGGCATGAAGCCATACAATGAGCCAAATTTTACAAGAAGTGAGTATAACCATTGTGTTTATGGTATATTTATTATCTTGGCATTAAATGTTATGCTTGTAGCAAGCAAAAGCATGTTTAAGATCAATAGGTTGGCTCAGTTGGTTAGGACATTTGTTATGAAGGATATGGGAGCGACAGAATAAACCTTGGGCATGGAGATACACAGAGACAAGAAATATGGTAAGCTTGGTTATCACAATAGAAGTATGTGGTGAAGATACTCAGGAAATTCGGTATGAATAATGTGAAACTAGTAAAATCCATTTATCTTTACATTGTAAGTTTTCTTCAAGTTTATGTCCTAACTGATGAAGAATAAAAGGGTTATATGTATCAAGTAATATATGATAGTAGGAAGTTTGATGATCGTGATGGGAAATGGCCAGTATTTCACATGCAGTTGGTGTTGTCAATAGACAAATGGAAAAACCAGGTGAAGAGCATGGAAATGGGTGCTTCAAACACAGAAGAACAGGTATCACCTACAGTGGTTGCAATGATTTAGTATGTGGTTATGATTCATGAGATTTGGATAAGAGGAGGCCTACCTTAGTTTACATTTTGCAAGAATGCAATGATCTATTGGGTAAGTTTGGAAAAGTACATGATGAGGTGTTCTATGGTGGTCAAAGTGTTGTGCATTTGACTAAAGGTCTAGCATATCAAAATGGGACAAGTGCATCGGTTTATAAGACAAGTTACAGATGGAGGAAGAATGGTCTATACTGGAGTGATCGTGCATGCATGTTCACGTAACAATATTGTTAGAGAAGTTGTGGAGTTGTGATGGTGTTTGGATTCTCTTGGCTTACAGGAAAAGTGATGGATAAATTTGGGCTTGATATATCAGGTAAATTGTTGACAAGATGGAGATTGTTGAAAACATGACATCTAATTTCCCATGCGGTAGCATGCACATTAGTTAAATTTACAATGTGCATGCATGCACTCTTAAGTGAACAGGTTGTATAACTGGTGGATCATATTATAATCAATTTGTTTAAATGTTTGATAGATGTTATATATACGAGCATATCAATAGATGTGAAGTGTGCAATGAAGTACAAGCGATGTGTGGGATGAGTGAGAGGATGCTTGTAAGCATGTGTTTGGTTTCTATAATTATCCCTTGAATAATAATAATATCGACTATCATTTCCCCATGTTTTTCCCGTATTGGGTTTCCACATAAATCATTGTGTTAGATTGTGTGATTGTTGTTCTCAGTTTATTGATTATTTATGTTTTTTTTATGCTCTGTTTTTCTTTCGTTGTCTAACAATCCTCCTTGTTTAAGTACAACACCAATGAAAAAATTAGAAGCATCTATCTTGATCTCAAAAGGATATTGTAAGTGAGGGAGACAGAACATTGGATTTGCACACATCATTTATTTTAATTTTTGAAAACTACCACCATCTTCCTTATTCCATGCAAACATGGGTTGCTTGGAGAACAGGTGAAGAGGGAAGAAAACAATTTTTTGGCAACTAACTATTTTTAGCAGTTTTTCGGGTGCCAAACTTTAAGGGTCATTTTGAGGACCTAAACAATTTTTTTTCACGATCGGGGACCTCAATGATAGTTGAAGGCTCTGATTGAGCCTATGAAATTAATATCCTCATCAATACCTTTAGAATGAGCTATCATGCACCCCAAATGGAGATCATATGCCAAAGTGACACCCTCGAGAAGCTGATACACCAAACTACCCAAAATGGGGTCCACAAAGCTGTTGTCTTTTCATCTTCTGGGGTTAGGGTTTTGGATTTTATTTATGCTAAAAATTTATTTGGATCATCATTGTAACAATCACCATCTTATTGAGAATGAGCGTAGTCATCACATTTCTTTTGAAAGATAAGCTGCCACCATTCTAACGAGTCTTTCACTCTGTAATTTTACAATTCTGTACATTTTGCTCATTAATAGAAATTGTGTATTAATGTATATGTGTGCCTCTTGTTATATATCTAATATATCTATGTTATATTATTGGCTCTCTTGCAATATCTTTGTATATTTCTTTGTTATATCTCTGCTCTCATTTCGTGCCGAAAATAATATGGATCAATGGTATCAAAGCAAGCTCCTCTTGATCATTTTTCAATGCATGTCCCCGACGAGGTTTGAGTATAGAAAGTTGGGTTTTGAGCTTGTCTCTCTTGAGGAAAATCGCTCTTGCATGCCCAAGAAACCCTCCATGGCAGAAGAAATAAAGATGACAAAGTAGAAGATTCCATTAAGTTGTTGCTTGAGCAAGCTCTCACATGACAGAGGGATGAAATGATAGAGAATTTTTCCCACATCCTTTAACGCCTTTCGATAACACAGGCACATATTCATCAAGCGACCACTTTGGAAGCATCTATCCTTTCAAGGTACAAGTTAATTTTGATATTCTTGTATTTGAAGGTCGGATAGATGCAGATGCCCTAGAAAAATGGTTAAATTTGCTAGAAAGTTATTTCTGTGTTCATAATTTTTCTGACAGAGAAAAGATCACCTTTTCACTCCTTAAGGCTCTCCCCCATGTCAAACATTGGCGAGAAACTTACTGGGAGAAAAGTTCCATAGAGGAGTCTGGAATATATGGGGTCAAGCCCACTTGAGACTTTTTTGTGGATGTGGTCAAGGAACAATATTACCCTATTGGTAACTATGACGACCAATATATGAGATGGACCACATTGTAGAAAGAGATGGACCAAATAGTGTTGGAGTTCACAAATACGTTCCATACCTTGCACACCAAGTTGGGTATCAAAGACTCCAAGTGGCATGTGGTTCTGAAATACCACGAGGCTCTGCATAGGTACATCCAAACCTAAATGGATGTTTTGGAAATCTCATCACTAGGAGATTCATATCGATATGATGTCAAAATCAAGAAGAAATGTAGGCACCAGAACAAGTGAGAGTTCAGGTCTGCAAATTTTCAACAACCAAAGTATGGTAAAGATGGCCCTAACAACCAGCCTCCAGAAAACTAGTCCAAGCCAAAGGAAAATAAGGGTAACGAAAAGACAAAGGACACTAAAAAGTGGTGCAATTTCCACAAAATCCCATGGAAAAACACTGATGAATGTCACTCAAAACAATCATTGGTGGTCGAGATCAAAGAAAAGGAGTTGAACCCTCATTAAGAATCTGATTCAGAAAATAATGGGAGAAGATAGATCATCGACGCAGACCCCACTGTTATTATCGCGACCGCAACAATTCAACCAGAAGAACCAACAGATTTGAAGAGGGGGAGTGCCTTTTTCATTCACATATGTGGGTGAAGGGGACCCTGCTACATTTTATTGTTGATAGCGGAAGCAAGAAGAAACTCATCTCAAAAGAGGTCGTCAAACAATGGGGATTGTTGACAACACCACACTTACAGCCATACAACATCGAGTGGCTTCGCCAGGTACGAGATATCTGTGTTAGCCAACAATGTCACTTTTCATACAACATCAAGCCCTTCAAGGATGAGGTATTATGTGATTTTTCCACATTGGATGTATGTGATGTTCTTTTGTGTCACACACCCGACCCCTAGGTACCTTTTTAAGGGATGGGGTATAGATTTTTCTCTTTTCTCAATCATCTCAAATCTTTTCTATCATAGTTTCATCGTCTTCTGTTGATCAAGATCTTTCCAACGATGGTAATTTCACTCATAACTGAGATCTGAAATGAGTTTTATGAACTTCTAAAGTTCTTGGGTTTACATAGACAACATCTCTCTTACTTCCTAGTGGCATCCTCATGACTTCTCATTGTCCACACAAACTGATGTGGCGACACTCTGGTCTTGATGTGGCACTGGCCTAGCCTTCCACAGTGTAACTTTGATCCACGCATGCCCACATCCATTGTAACTCATTCCTTCTCCCAACAAACTCTTCGCTTATCTCCGACTAATATGGTATCGAGGAATATTCCCTTTCTCTCGAAGGACAGTCTCAATGCATGCAAGACCTCTCAACCTATCATTATGATCCATTCGACACCTAAGGTTTACAAATCCTATTGGACCCCACTCAACTCGTCATCCCATTGAATATTAGCATGCACAATCATATTTATATTCTTAGTCAACATCAATTCGCCATGTCACCATAGGGTGCTTAGGCTTGCTCGACTAGAGGATGACATTTATCCCTCTCCTATAGTCCAAATAAAATACTTAATTAAAATTTCGTAAAATACCATTCTTTGATAGTTAATTACTTAAACCTCATTAAGGATAATTATTCTCCACAAATAATTATCCAATAATTAATTTTGCTTAGCTTAATACCCATGGCCTAGTAATTACTGAGGTTTTTACTTTCTCTTCTCCCCCTTAGAAGCAGTTTAGCACTAACTTAATAAATTACTCGTATGATAATTATGAGTAATTATATTATATCACAATGAGGTTAATTTATCCATAATATACTTAAGTTGATTAACCTCAATTAAGGTATATAATTCAATTCCTCCCCAACACGTAACTCCATGCTGAATTTTCACATAATTTAACACACACACACACACATATATGCATGTTTATTTATTTACTCGGAAAAGGATTAACTATATTCAACCTGATATTTATTATAACAAATTGTACTTTTATTAATTATATTATAATATAATTATATTTAATTATATTATAATATGATTAATTTATATCAAAGGAGCACTTAGGATTATTAATATCCATTAATACATAAGCCTCCAAACTTCGGTGAATATACCTCATCGGGATTCTATGAATATACCCAAATCTCTCGAATGCTAGAGTTCTAGAGAGGGTCCCACTCATATTGTGTCTTTATGCAAATATAAAGAATTTATATTACCATGCAATATAATAAATTATGTTTAATGTTTATTATAGAATTTATGCAACCATTGGAGTACGGGGGATAGGTTCGATACTTCATCCCTTCTATGCTTGTTCATTTTATTACCCCAAACATCTCGTAGTCCCAAACTCTCAATGCTACGGAGTTTCGAACTCCCGAAGGGTCCACACTCACATATTATTGCGCATTGAATATTAAATTAAAAGGGAAAGGATTTGGTACTTTATCACGTACAAATACCATAATAAACCCATTTAACATATATTATATTAACCTTTTGGGAAAATGTGCCCAAGTTTATAAACTCTCCAATATTTTATTAATATTTGACATGAGAGAGAGAGAGAGAGAGAGAGAGAGAGAGAGAGAGAGAGAGAGAGAGAGAGTTCTCCGGGTCAATCTCATTCGGCTCTCCCACACATCCTTTATGCTCCAATCTCCTAGAGCCCCGGAGTCCCAAAGCTCTGAAGTAACCCCACTTGCACACAATACCACACCATTTAATATTCAAAGGAGCTGGCTTCATTCACATGTAATCAATTTAATAAATCTTAGTATAATATAATATATTTATTATACCTCTTGAAATTTACGCCAAGGTTTTAAAATTCTTCAATAAATAATTTAATATTGGAATGAAGGAAAGATGTCTGGATCCATACCTTCGGCTCCTTCAAAAAATTCTTCGTTCTCATATAACCTAGAGTCCTAGAGTTCCGGAGGGTACCCACTTGTATTACATTATGGTCTAAATACAATGAATTACTTTGGATATATATATAAAGGTATATTATATTAATTTACGTTAATTGATCATTTTAAATACCATACATTATAATTAATTTCATTTCTTATCTTTTGCAACCTTACACAGGGAAGATAGGGTTTGTGTCTTCGACGATTTCAGGCTCGTAAGTTCCATCACCCCAAACATCCCGAAGCCCTGGAGTTTTGAAGACCACAAGAGGGTTAAATCATTTAAATGAAATTATTTTCTCTTACAGGAAATAAGAAAGTAAAAAATATAAATTTCCAATCTTTATAAAGAGATTTAATAAAAGTTTATATTCCAAGGAAATTTCTCCATTCTGGAAATTAAAAATATAATTATATTCTCTCCTTCTTGTGGGTAAATGAGTAAATTTTATTTCCTTATTACTGTGTTTTACTACTCTTACTAAATTTAAGGAAAATGGTCCTAAGATAGATATTTACCTCCACAATAAAATTCGGTATTTCTACCAGGATTCACCACCCACCAAATGTTAAAGGGATTCTTCCCACATTTACGAGATTTAACACAAGTTTAACATAAATGTTTATTTATGCCCCAAATAAAATTTTGAGAACTTTTGTATTTAAATTCAATTAGGAAATTTCATGTTTATTTCCTAAATATTTTTCCTTAATGACCATTTGTAATGGCTTTTAATATTTTTCCCTATTTGGGATTATTTCCTAAAGTTCACACAGGTATGATATCCTTTAAGCTTTCTAGCATATGATTTGAGGACATACTAAAATAGAACACTATTATGTAGAAAAACACTCTCTTCTTTCTGTTGTTTTATAGAGATTTTTAACTATTCAGTCATCATCTTCCAAGCATGCATTAAACTGTATAGTTAACCACAACATCCATTGCCATATATCTTATTTTAACACACGGACAGTTAAGAGATAAGGAAGTAAATCAAATGAGCTTCAACTAAAACATTCTCTTCGTTTTACCTAAATTTTGCAAGCCACTTTTGTCATAAACTAAACTTACACAGCTCTTAAAACACAGTCTATAACTTTCTTTGAACTTGACACTACAGAGATTTAGCAAAAATATACTTATCTAGGACCCCAAAAATGTTGCAACTGCTGAAAGGGGTTCCCTTTTCCTCCCAACTGTAAGCACAACAACTCCTGGACGGATTTACCGCTGGGCACCCCCTAGCTAGGTCATGATGTTCTAAGAGAGACTCTACATTTTGTTCAGCTACAGCCAGGAACGGAGATCGCTCTCATGTTCCCACATGAATTTAGCAGATCATTTCTCTCTCTACCAAGAGAGGGAGGTCTGCAACAAGTTCTTCCTCAGTCACTCATCCTTTGAAACCCCATTTATCATCTCGATTAGAAACGTTTCCCAACAATTCTCATACCCAGAACAAATTCATTTTTCAGTTCTCTTCAAAACCAGAGATATGCACATGCTCTCCCTCTTCAGAAAAATGGTCACTGAACTCACTCCTCTACCTTCTCTCTCTCTGCCCACGATTTTCCCTTCATTTTCTACCTTCTTTAGCAAGATTTTGTGGGTCAAATCCCCCAATTTGTGGGTCAGCCTAGAATCATGTAGATGGGTACTTTTCTTCCCATGCTTCTCAGGCAAGGAAGTTTTGGTACAAAACTCATTCTTGTTCATAAATGTGGGAAGTTGATATTTGAACTACCCACTTCCTCCATTAATTACAATTCTAAAAAATGGGCAATCTGAATTTTTCTTGAATTTTAAATTAGCAAGGGAAATTTCCTCATTGTTTCCCTCTCATTGAATCATGACTTATGTAGGAAATCACCCCTCAGTAGTTGTCCAACATTTTCTTTTTTACATTAGTAGCATAAATATTTACATTGTCGTTATAGCAAAATATAGTTATATTTACAAGCTAGGGGAAATAGGGGTATTAAATTTTGGGTCGGCCATATATGTGGAAGTACCATGTTATTTATGATTCTCGACCCCATAATATCATTATTACTCTGGGGGTCATCTCTACAGGATACTAGAGGTAGTTCTGACTACTCTAAACCTAAACAGTTCCGCAAGGTAATATATCATACTACAACATTCAGTTTCTTCACAATATATTCAAAAGGTGAACAAAAGGACGTTGCAACCACTATAGCCTTAGCCCAAGCACCTTCTATCCAGCAGAAAACAGGTCAAAAAGATTAAAGGAAAGTGAAAAGATTCCTTCTGCACACAATCATCTCATGTATCCAGACTGGTTCAAAAGGTCCAACCCTTCAAACATTAGGTTCTCGACAACCTTCCACAAGCCAAGTAGTGCAACGTCTCGAGCAAGGCAAGCAACGCACCAAGGTTGAGATTTAACAGACGCTTCCCCCTCTCCCCGGGGAACTCAACACAATGGAGACCATTTCTCTATAAGGCGGGAGGATTGATCTAGGGGGATATCGGTGGTTACCCACCTATTCCAACTAGCTCGAAACTATGTTTTTGCAACTTACTATTTTTAGCAGTTTTTCAGGTTCCAAACTTTCGAGGCCATTTTGAGGGCCTAAACGATGTTTTTTCATGACTGAGCACCTCATTCATAGAAAAAGGCTCTAATTTAGCCTATGAAATTAATCTCCTTGTCAATACCTTTCCAACGATATATCGTGCGCCCCAAACGAAGATTGTATACCAAAGTTACGCCCCTGAGAAGTTGATACACCAAACTACCCAAAACGGGGTCCACAAAACTCTTGTCTTTTCATCTTCCGGGGTTAGAGTTTTGGATTTTATTTACGTTAAAAAATACTTTGGAGTCTCATTGTAAAAATCACCATATTCTTGCAAATAAGCATATCCATCACATCTCTTCTCAGAGATAAGCTGCCACATTCTAGTGATTCTTTCACTCTTTAATTTTACAGTTCTGTACATTTCGCTCATTAATAGAAATTGTGTATAACTAAATATATGTGCCTCTTGTTATATATATGATATATCTCTATTATATTATTGGCTCTCTTGCAATATCTCTGTATATTTCTTTGTTATATCTCTGCTCTCATTTCGTGCCGAAAATAATTTGTATCAAACACCATCAAAATAGTTTCTAAAGTGAATTTGTGTGCAACAGAAGGAAATTTTATGGGGAACCCTCTACCATCATGATGCTAACAAGTTCTTCAAGTAAGAGAATACATCCATGCATGTGGCACACCAAGCTTGAGCCTCATCTATGGCATTGTTCAAATCTTTCTAAGTCAAATGATGGAAACCACGAGATCTAGTTCTCTCAATGCACATACGTAAGTATCCTTCTTACCTTCCTATCCATGCATTTAATCACTCATTTCCCCTTGAGTTTGGAACAACAAGAAATGAAAACACGAACCAAATGCAAAAAAATTGGTTTGTTTAAAACCAAAGTACTTTTTGTTAACTCCTCTGGTGTAGGAGATCAATTTTTATTATCATCCCCAGTGGATATTGGGGTTGGGGTTGTTGACATCGTCAACTCCGAGATATAAAATACTGGAATAATTTTGCTGCCGATGATTTTGAAGTTCTTCCATTCAATTGCTCTGATTGAGTCGGAGCAGTAGGGGTCTTTTCTCACAATTTTGTCGAGCAGGTGGTCATGATTTTCCTGTTTGGGGTGCACGTTGCAAATGAAATGTAATATGGGAAATAATAATAAGAACCGGAGCTATTCATTATGGAGTGATTAGTATGAATTCCTTCAATGTGCTCCTCCTCCACTTGGTTAAGTACACATCTAGTTTCATTTCATTTCATCTAGAGAACTTAATTAACATCGTTGTGATCAATCTTGAATGCTCGTCCTCGCAATAACGTTGAAATAACTAACTATTTTGACATCTGGATTGTCAAATTATTGGATCTTTCTCTCCAAGAACCTGAAGGATAGTGGCAAGGATGATCTCATGAACACCTCCATTGTTTTCATATCTTCAATCGACTATGTACACTTAATGAAGGAAGAGTGTGTAAGGTAGCTAGAGAGGTAGTGGGGAGGCCCAGAGGGCCCATAATGATAATAGTGGAGGCCATTCAATGTAAGGTGGACTAGGTCCACTATATTTATTAAATAAAGCTCACTATGGTAGTTAGACATAATAAATGAGTAGTTAGATATAATAAATGTAAGAGAACTTCTTAAAAGGTTCTACTTCTAGAAGATTCCTCCTCTAAAATGTTCTTAGGTGATGGTAGCACTATATAAAGGGGTTCAAGCAATGTAATGGGATATAAAGAAAATTATTGTATTTAGAGCGGTAGCTCAATAAGAGGATGCCCCCTCGAAGAGACAAGTGAACAGGAGAGGATCCATTCCATAATAGGATCCATTGTATGGTGTTGCCCTACCTCAAGGGTTTCTATAATAAAGTTGTGGTTTTCTATATTGTTCTCTGAATCTTTGTGGTATTTTTGTATGCAAGTATTTGGTTCTTACAAGTGGTATCAGAACACTTTCCTCGGCAGAAAGTGTGGGTTAAATTTTTTTCAGGGTAGAGACGTATTCCAGTGTCTTTAAGCCAGAGAGATATGTCGTTATGTGCATAAACCCATGGTTGAGGGATTCATACATGCAGGAAATACAAGTGGTACTTAAGCGCACATCTGTTGGCCACCCTTGTAACCCCTATTGGTACCCCTTCGAGTGGTAGCGCATCAGACAACACCTGTGTACGGATCAGCCTAGATTACCTGAAATCCCTCTTTCGATAAACTGATTGTCCACCTGACTGTTATAGTTTCACCGAGAACAACACTCGGGAATATACTCTTTAGTACCTGGGTAGTCGAGTAGTACAGCTAAGGGTACAGTCTATCCTCCTTAGTTAGTGCCCTGAGATATTGGGTTGATTACTACTGTTGGACCCCACACGTATATCAGAGAGCTATAGCATAGGGAAAAACATTATCTGTAGAACCCTTGAATACCTAACCCTTGGGGACAGAAACATAAACAAATTAAAACAGACAAGATCTATTGTTGTGCAACTGTGNTAAAAAAAAAAAAAAAAGTCTAGAAATTTTTTCACCATTATTTGAGACCTATTCCATTGGATTCATCTCTTTGCCCTTATCACATTCATCCATACCATTTTTCAGAAAAAAAATTTACCTCGCTCGCCCCTTTTCAGTTCACCCATCCTCATGGCCTATACCCGTAGCCAAGACTTGGAATCTCTCTTCAACACCTTGCAATCTGGTCTCATCAAGACCCAACAAGAAGTGAAACAACTCAGTGCCAATGTTGTCGCCATCAATACAACCATGCAGTCCTCAAGCGAGGAAATCAAACAAGACCTCACCACCCAGCTTGAATCGGTCTTTTCGACACTCTGCACCAAATACTTGCATACAGAAATATCACAAAGATTCAGAGAACAATATAGAAAACCACAACTTTATTATAGAAACCCTTGAGTTAGGGCAACACCATACAATGGATTCTATTATGGAAGGGATCCTCTCATGTTTACTTGCCTCTTCGAGGGGGCATCCTCCTATTGAGTTACCGCTCCAAATACAATAATTTTTTTCATATCCCATTACATTGCTTGAACCTCTTTATATAGTGCTACCATCACTTAAGAACATTCTAGAGGAGGAATCTTCTAGAAGTATAACCTTCTAAGAAGTCATCTTACATTTATTATATCTAACTACTCATTTATTATGTTTAACTACCATAGTGAGTTTTATTTAATAATATAGTGGACCTAGTCCACCTTATATTGAATGGTCTCCACTATTATCATTATGGGCCCTCTGCCCCCCCCCACTTGTTAAGAACCAAATACTTGCATACAGAAATACAACAAAGATTCAAAGAACAATATAGAAAACTACAACTTTATTACAGAAACCCTTGAGGTAGGGAAACACAATACAATAGATCTTGTTATGGAAGGAATCCTCTCCTGTTCACTTGCCTCTTCGAGGGGGCATGCTCCTATTTTTTTTATTTTTTTTATTTTTAGTACTGGGGGAATCGGCAACTGGCGGTTCTCGTACTCGCATGACACGGGGTCGATCCCTGTCGGCTACCACTATAACCCCAAGTGCAACCACCCAACCCTATAGAATGGCACACGAATAAATCCGAGTGAGAATCAAACATGAGACTTCATTTTTACAAATTTCCTTCCATTTACACGGCACTTGCCAATCCGTCTACACCCGTGCGGGCAGGGGGCATGATCCTATTGAGCTACCACTCCAAATACAATAATTTTCTTCATATCCCATTACATTGTTTGAATCCCTTTATATAGTGCTACCATCACCTAAGAACATTCTAGAGGTGGAATCTTCTAGAAGTAGAACCTTCTAAGAAGTCCTCTTACATTTATTATATCTAACTATTCATTTATTATGTCTAACTACCATAGTGAGATTTATTTAATAATACAGTGAACTTAGTCCACCTTACATTGAATGGCCTCCATATTATCATTATGGGCCCTCTGGGCCCCCCCACTACCTCTCTAGCTACCTTACATTCCATCCCCCTTATGAAAGCGTTGTCCTCAATGCTTGATGTACAACCATATACCAGGGTCCCATGGATAAGTGTGGACCATAGTGCTGAAGTAGACTAGAGAACCAAGGTCCCATTGAGAAATGGAAGCCACCATGCTGAAGTAGTCCAACTGCCATTGTAAACTAGGGTCCCATGTCCAAGTGCTCATGTGAACTCCACACGGAAGATAGCGACACTCAATAACCAACTGAAAATGTTGCTCCCAATACTGACATCTATCATGTGGATCCAAATAATAGTATACAGCCACATAGTGGGAAAGGGTCAACGCTGAATCTGGAAGGAACAATACCATTGTAGAATATGTAGGCTGGACACTGGTAATCAAAACTAGCTCTTGATGTGGGACATTGATGTTCTCTACAGAAGGTGGAGTAGAGTCATCAAATAAAATATGGAAGTGGTTGTCATCCTAGAAATGACAACTATCCATATACCAAACATCGCAATCGACATCGAGATCATACCAAGCATATATTTCTTGATTATACTCATCCTGGATGTCCACCATAAGAAATCTCTCCTGCATGCTATCCAAAGAATCTTGAATACTACAAAAACTATCATTGAGGCCATCTCCAAAGGCATCCAATTTGTCATTCAATGTGTCATACAATTGGGATTTGAATGCTTCAAGAATTTCTTTGAGGGTTTGAGAGGAAATAGTCATCTGAGCACCCTATGAACTCTTTGGTCCTACAACTGTCACGAAAAAACCCAAAAAATAAAACAAAAAGTTACGGCAGAAAATCGCGATTTTTTTTGGAAAAACCCTAAAAAACTGTTGAATTTAAAATGCTCGTAATTTCACTTCCTGGACTCCGTTTTGGCTGATTTGTTTTTTGAAATTGGGTGAAATTGTGAGAGGAAATCAGATATGTAATTTGTTTTGGCAAATTCGGCCTCCAGCTGCTACAAAAATAAAATAAAAATCGCGCCGCCTTCCGCAGAAAAAACCCTGAAAATTGCAGATTTTAAAACTTCAATATCTTGACTTCCCAGACTCCGTTTCAGACGAATTTTTTTTAAAATTGGGTGTTTTTATGAGAGGAACTCAGATCTACAACCCGTTTCTGCAAAGTTTGCACAGAAATATATTGAAAATTTCTGGACTATCGCAACCCTCTTTTTTCTTCTTCGAAAAAAATAAAATCTGCAAAAATAAAAAATATTTGTCCACAATGTCTCCCAAGGAAAGTGCTCTGATACCACTTGTTAAGAACCAAATACTTGCATACAGAAATACCACAAATATTCAAAGAACAATATAGAAAACCACAACTTTATTATAGAAACCCTTGAGGTAGGGCAACACCATACAATGGATCCTATTATGAAAGGAATCCTCTCATGTTCACTTGCCTCTTCGAGGGGGCATCATCCTATTGAGATACCACTCCAAATACAATAATTTCCTTCATATCCCATTACATTGCTTGAACCCCTTTATATAGTGCTACCATCACCTAAGAACATTCTAGAGGAGGAATCTTCTAGAAGTAGAACCTTCTAAGAAGTCATCTTACATTTATTATATCTAACTACTCATTTATTATGTCTAACTACCATAGTGATCCTTATTTAATAATATAGTAGACCTAGTCCACCTTACATTGAATGGCCTCCACTATTATCATTATGGGCCCTCTGGCCCCCCCACTACCTCTCTAGCCACCTTACAAAGTGAGAGTAGTACAATGGAACAAAGAGGAAAGAGTTAGAATCGACGTGAATGTATTGTGCGACTACAATAATTGTAGGGATGCGGCGTTTGGTGGGGGAGGGGGCACTCGTTATACCTTAAGCAGTGTATTGAGCATCTTAAAACGCCACGGAATAGACCAGTTTACTTTCATTATGGGCAAGGAAAACTCAGTTACGTCAAGTAAAGCCATAAACAATCTCGTACGAGCCCATTCTATAGCCAAATCATGGTCTAGTTGTAGATTGATGGCTAATCAAACGAGCTTTCCTTTGTTACAGGAAACCCTAAAATTACACCTTTAATGATGTTTGTAGCTCTTATTCACCATCGTGGGTTTTATAGAGGTTGCATAAACTATCATTATTAGCCAACTCGGTGACGTGGGCAATTTCTAAAGGATTCTCTTGACCATTTCTCAGATTTCGTGGGTTTCTATCAGATTTCATGGGTGTTTTCCTTGTCTTGATTACAATCTAAAGGCGGATCACACTGGGGTCTTAAGCAACGCATATGTAATTGCTTCATCAAACCCTTTCGATTTTTCAAAAATTGAGTGTGGTGATTCCTCAGTGAGAAGGGTGCGATTCTCACCAAAATAGAGCACTCTTCTTACTCTTGAAACGACTGTGTAATGCTACAAATGCGGTTAGGGTTTCTCTCGCAGCTATCATTTATCTCGAGAGAGTGACCACCATTGTTGTCCCCTCCATATTTTCTTTGCTGCATTAGCGTTTTGTAGTGTGTGGTATGAACAAGACAAAGAATTAGTAAACAACATTCGCACAACCCTTCTCTCACACGATCCTATACAACAAGCGATTGGAATGGTATCCTATAACATCCAACGAGCCTTTACATAAGAAATCCATGTTGGTTTCTTTGCTTAGACCATTGTCAAGTCCTGCGACCTTCTTCAACTCTTTCAATTTGATTGGATCTTCTCCGAGTAGCACCGGAGCTAATGTCCTTAACACCGCCGATGGCTTCGACGAGGATTCTCTCAAGATTGTTGATGGCCTCAGATGAGTTCCTTTCATTGTTTCCGCTGGTTGGTCTCGGAACAATTTTTATCACTTCTCCAGGTAGCTTCTGAGAAAATTCCCTCATATTCGTCGACTATTGACAAATTTCTTCCCAACAGCTCCGATGGGTTTGAAGGATTTTCCTTTAACTTCGCCGATGAACATCAACAAAGTTTTTCCCAATACATCCGCTGAGCTTTGGAGAAGTTCTTGTCAAATCCTTAGCTAAGCTTTGAAGGAGTTCTTGTTAACTATTCCGATGACCAAAAATTCTCAGGCACATGCATTTCTTATTTCAAGATTATTACCAATTAGAAAGAATGGATTCCAAGCATTTTGGCATTGTTAAAAATCGTAATTTAATTAGTGTGAATTTAACTAATATTTAAATTTAAATAACTAAATTATGGCCCAAACACTTAACCATATGCTAAATCAATTTTAGATTTAAATGATCCCTATTTAGATTTTGATTAAAATTAAGAATCATTTAAATGCGAAAATGTCATACCTTGAAATCCTTTGGCTAGAATGGCACTTTACCAAAATATTTTTTCGCAATGGAAGCGGAGAAAGGACACTGACCAATCCCTTTAAACCTTATGTTAATGCCAATGGAAGAAATTTTGAATATTCATAACTTGCTTGGTGTCATTTGTTGTGTCGTGAAGAGTGTGGAGAGGCATCTCCAATGAGCTAACTAACTGTGCCATTTAAGCATCCCGATGGTGTAACAACTAACAAGGTTGGTTTAGGTGAGGAACCCCTTGATGATGGTTTTGACACTTCAGAGAAATGGATTTTGATTCCATGATTTGTGTTGGCATCGAAATGGTGAGTATCTTCCAACTGGTATGTTTTGGCACTGAAAATTCACTTCAAAGAATGCCTAAAAATTATGCTCAACAACATTTTTTAATGAAGGTCTGGATCCAACTTTCATTGTTGCTTTGCTCAAAATTGATTATGTCAGTTTATGTGCCATCTGTGATATATAGGATCTTAGTTCATCCATTTACATTGCAGAGACACATCAATAGCATGAAATTATAAATCTTCCAAAATAGCCAACTGACATTCAGAGCGCTTAGTAATATCTAGGAGCTGTGAGGACCAAGTTTCTTCTGAAGTGTGTCTTAGTTCTAGTGCAAGACCAAAACGTGTTGTGGTTAACCCATTTGATGCTAGATAGTGCTTTCACAATCCAAATTCAGTCATAAATTCAAGAAATGAAACTAAGCAAGCTAGTACGATGTGCACAATGAAAGCTACTAGTGACACCACAAAATTAATTACGGTTGTAATATGAAGTAGTTCAGGTATGGTAGGTGATTAGTGACTGGTGTTCTAATTAGGTGTGAAGAGCTCAATCACTAGAAAAGTTTAGGAAACTGACCAATGAGTGCAACAAGATGGATCTGAGTTGGGAGGAGCATGAAATAGGCGTCATAATGAAGGTGGGTCATGCTGACCTGATCAGCATTAGTGAGAGGGAGAAGATCGTTGTCGATACGCTCAACGACGACGAGGGGTCAAAATCCATTTGATGATGCATTAGCGACAAGAGAGGAAAACTTATCAACAAGAAGTGCATTAGCGAGGGGGAGATGAACCTCACTGATATGTAGTGTATCGAAGTGAAAGGGAGTGTGTTGTCGATATGCGAAGCATCGACATGAGTGGAAGGAAGTCAATTGGTGAAAGGTGTGTGCATGACGAAGATAATCATGTAGACACTACTGATGTGTTAGCGTTGATCACACACACTTTGTTAATGATAAGAACATGTGTAGTGAGGTTTAGCGGAAGTGCACTGGCGTATTAGTCAAGCTCGAAGGATGGTGGCTTATGTATAGGTAAAGAAATAAATGGCACACCAATGAGATGATGAAATAATGATGTGTTTGTCAATACGCTATGTATCGACGTAGGAAGAGGGGAATCGTTGAAGTGTGATTCAAAGCGTCAAAGTGATATGAGGATAAGATGGAGATGACAAGGCGGGGAGATTGGGAGGAAAACTCAAGCTTATCCATTCGTCCGAGAAATAAGGTGTGAGGGTTCTTGGAAGAAGATTTGGAGGGGGGGACAATTTATTGTATTAGAGAAGCACTAAGAGAAGAAAATTGGGAGGTTGTTGTGCGCATGCAAAAAATGGCAACACATTAGGTGAAGCCTAAATATCTTCTAGTCCTCCATAATTGATAAGAAGAAAATGTAGAGGATCATAAAATTACTTTCAAGACCAGAAATTCCATAAATAATGCGCAACAGTTACCTGAAAGATTCCATCGTTGTGGGATCACTGACAATGCTTTCATATTAGCTAGTAGAGCTCGTCTATTGTAGTTGGAGGATGATTGATGATGAGATTTATTTACTTAAACTGCATTGATGATTTGGGTTAGTATCTTCATCGTGGGGCTGATATATATTTTGGATAAATAAATATTTTTCACTAGATGTGTATATCAATATTTCACAGGTGTTGCTCGACTGCCTGCGAGCATCCATAGTCTCGATGGATTCACCATGACAGCATAGACCTTGCTCTGATTCCAGCAAGAATCCATAGCCCTGAAAAAGATATATGCATGTCCTCTAGTCTGGTCAAAATTTCCTTTCCATTCTTTCCCGACTTATTTAGTGCATGCTTAGCATTCGGTGGATGGGGAAAGCAATAGCCTTTTATCCTAATAGGGGATGACTTCCAACTATTAAGATTTATTTGTATATTTGTTGCACCTAGCTACATAGAGATATCCCTTTTGGTTTTCAATCTTTAGACTTTGAAACTTCACCTTTCACGTGAGAAGCTACTTAGTGTGTGGATGGTTCCTCTGTTACATAGGATATGCTTGCCAACCAATATGCAAGGATGATCGTTGATTAAACACTATGATCAGTCATGGTTTAATTGTTGTCACAACATCCCCAGAACATTCTGATTCATGTGCAAACAGAGACCCCTAATTTTGTTCATGAGCTGGGAAAGAGATGTAAGTTGATTCGTTCCTTCTTCCAGTGCGAAGGTGTTGCCTGTGAAAATAAAAATGAAGGTGAGAGGTCTATATGTAACCAAATATAATCATGGATCATAAGACAAATACAAATTGAAAAATGAATTGTCTTCAAGGGACAAGACGATGAGGGAGGAAAACGATGAGACATATTCAAATTTAGAAGATGAACTTGGCCCAAGTCCCTGTTGTAAATGAAACTTTGGGCCAGTGAAAATCAAATATTTTCAGTCATCAAATAAAATAAACAGAGAAAATAGATCTTGGATGTGAGTGTTCTGAGCAACTTAAAGAGGTTTCATGCATTCCAACCAGCAAGCAGTTTGCAACCTCTTGAAAATATTAACCCGTGAGAAATCTTATACGTGCGTTATTTATTTCAGATGGGATTTAGTGCTAGCACTGACTGAGAATTGCATTCCTCAACATGATTTTTTTAAGACTTCCAATTCATTTGTACAGTCTTGTGCTTGAGGGGGCAAGGGTCGGTTAGAATTCCACTTCGTCGTTCATCAAATTCCTTTTCTTTGGCTTTGTGAAATCTTCATTTTCTTTCCACTTCTTTCAGCTCTAGAACTGATGTTACAGAGTGATATGCTCAGTTAATCATAGTTCAAAGCATGTGTGTAATGTCAACTGTGCACTTGTACCTACATAGACAAATCGTTCAAAGTATGATTTTGACTTCGATCTAAGATTTTCATAAATGAAAGTGTTTAAGAATATCATATGTAGGGAATTGTGAATAAAATGCAACAATAGATTTGTGAAGAAGCTTCCTAGGAAACATGTCTCATGATCATGCTATTTTTTTTCCTTGAGTTATTTCCTTTCCCTCAAGAGAGCGCAAACTTCTATGAAAGGAATCTGCACACAAGAAAAAAATATATACCACCCATTAAAGCTAGTGACCAATAACATGAATTTATTTATTAGTTGATTTCAAACAAAAAAAGTTTAACCAGTTAGATAATATGGCCAAAAGTAATGTTTCTTAAGGTAATTCCCTTCCGGAAGAGCATGTTCATAGAGATCTTATAACATGAAACACAACTGATAAATGCATCCAGGGTGTCATGGGACAGTCAATCAAAAGATAATGCTTTTGAAAACATAGGGGACCAGACATGTGTGGATGTCCGAGATCAAACCATCAATATTACAAGTTCTATTTGCTAAGATTCTTGCTTTGTAGTGCTTTTCCTGGGTGAAAACAAAATATATAGCATGTTGAATGATCAAGACACCTTTAAACTTCAAAAGGCACCTTAAATCCCGTGACACATGGACAACTGTTATCATTCTTTTTTCAAGGACCTTAGTTGTGTCTCCCTAAGATGTAAAGTGTTTTTCAGCATATGTTCTTTCAACAACTCAATGTGATAAACTATTAAACCGTGCATGTTAGATTGGGTGTCATTGAAGAGAAACATGATTCTTCTAGTATGACTTCATAATGAACTATGCACAAGGTTTCCTCATGATAACCACATTTAGGCCAAGCTTTTAATTAGAGGATGAAAAATGAAATGCATTAAATGGAAATGAAAAAGATTTTGTACAAAAAGGGACTTAGACTAAAGAAAATCATCACGAGATGCAAATTAAACTAACTAACACTGACGGTCTTTATTGAAGAAACCAAGACAAACCAAAATATATTTTATTCAAATGAAAACAAAAGCAAACATATAAGCTATGCATGCAAAAAGAAAGCAAAAGAACTATTCCTTATCCTATTCCTAACCTATCCTACATTGGCTGAAAGAAGGCTAGGTGAAAGCATAATGCGGGTGAAGCCAATCAAATAACTCCAAACCTGCAATCACATGTTCATAAAAGGTCGATTACAACAAATAAAGAAGTGAGGGATGAAAGATAGGAAAATTGATTCACGCAAGTCTCCACCCAACTGGTTGAGTTTGACAAGGTTATTTTTCATGCAGACATGTAGGATCCCTCCAACCAAGATTCAATTTTGTCATAAAAATTACAATTATCGCTATATGACTACTTGAAGGAAATCAACAACGAGTGACATACCTTATGAGACTCATAAGTGAAATTTACGTGCAGTGTACTTTGTGAGAGAGTCTCAAAGTGGGTGGTATCATTTATTCCAGGGGTTAAAGTAAGACAATGATCACCTAACATAATTATCGATTGATATTGGATTGATTCATTATCAATGAAAATTACCCTGGGTCCATTTCTCACATACAACACATGCTAAGAGAAGAGATGATGGAATATTTTTCGAGGGAAACATTGAGTGAAAGATAACTCCAAATCATCTCTTATGACATCAACAAAATCATGTGAGGAGTGTTGGAGTATTGAGTTAGGATTCAAGGATGATTGATGAATTTTCCCCTGAGGATTAACATGTAATTCTAGATCATATTGAGATGACAGAGGTTCTTAGATCATCTCAATGTTTCCTATGCTTTGCGTGGTGATAGGTTGTTTGTTTATTGTGATTTCTTCATGGAGGTTCAAGAGTTCGTTATGCTCTGCACACTTTGGTTCGTTTGTGATTAACGTCTGTGCATCAAGGTCAGAAATTTCATATTGTGTAGGACCAACTAGGTTAGTTGTAAGGTAGCTAGAGAGGTAGTGGGGGAGGCCAGAGGGCCCATAGTGATAATAGTGGAGTCCATTCAATGTAAGGTGGACTAGGTCCACTATATTATTAAATAAGGCCCACTATGGTAGTTAGATATAATAAATGGGTAATTAGATATAATAAATGTAAGAGGATTTCTTATAAGGTTCTACTTCTAGAAGATTCCTCCTCTAGAATGTTTTGAGGTGATGGTAGTACTATATAAAGGGGTTCAAGCAATGTAATGGGACATGAAGAGAATTATTGTATTTAGAGCGGTAGCTCAATAGGAGGATGCCCCCTCGAAGAGGCAAGTGAACAGGAGAGGATCTCTTCCATAATAGGATCCATTGTATGGTGTTTCCCTACCTCAAGGGTTTGATAGTAATAAAAGAAGATTTTGCATATTGTTCTTGTATATATATTGTGGTGCTTTTGTATTCAGTCTTTGGTTCTTAACAAGTGGTATAAGAGAACTTTCCTTGGCAGACAGTGTGGGCAAATATTTTTTATTTTTGCAGATTTTTTTTATCGGAGAAGAAAAAAGAGGGCCGCGACATTCTAGAAATTTTTGGTATGTTTCTGTGAAAATTTTGCAGAAAAATGTTGTATATCTGAGTTCCTCTCATAAAAACACCCAAGTTCCAAAAACAAATCGTCCAAAACAGAGTCTGGGAAGTCAAGATATTGAAGTTTTAAAATCTGTAATTTTTCAAGGCTTTTTCCATGGACAACGGGCCAATTTGTTTTATTTCTGTAGCAGTTGGAGACCAAATTTGCCCAAACAAATTACATATATGAGTTCCTCTCATAATTTCACCCAATTTCAAAAAACAAATCAACCGAAACGGAGTCCGGGAAGTGAAGTTATGAGCATTTTAATTTTAACAGTTTTTCAGGGTTTCTCCAGAAAAAGTCGCGATTTTTTGTCGTAACTTATTGTTCTATTTTTTGGGTTTTTTCATGACGGCTGCAGGACCGAAGAGTTCATAGGGTGATGAGATGGCTATTTCCTTTCAAACCCTCAAAGAAATTCTATATATTACTGAAGCATTCAAAGCTCAATTGTTTGACACATCGGATGTCAAATTGGATGGCCTCACAAACTACCTCAATGATAGTTTTCGTAGTATTGAAGATTCATTGGATAACATGGAGGAGAGATTTCTTATGGCGGAAATCAAGGATGAATATAATCAAGAAATGTATGCTTGGTATGATTTGGAGGCCGATTGCGATGATTGGTATATGGATAGTTGTCATTTATGGGAGGACAACCACTTTCATATTTTATTTGATAACTCTAATCTACCTTCTGTAGAGAGTATTAATGTGACAAATCGGGAGCCAATGATTATTACCAGCGTCCATCCTACATATTCTACAGTGATATTATTCCTTCCATATTCTGCTATAACCGTTTTCCACTATGTGGATGGATCTTCTTATTTGGATCCACATGACATGTGTTAGTCTTTGGAGCATCATTTTCAGTTGGTTATTGGGTGTCGATATCTTCCATGTGGGGTTCACATGAGAAATTGGACATGGGACCCTAGTTTACAATGACGGTTGGACTACTTCAGCATGGTGGCTTCCATTTCTTAATGGGACCATGGTTCTCTAGTCTGCTTCAACATTGTGGTCCACACTTATCCATGGGACCCTGGTATATGGTTGTACATCAAGCGTTGAGGACAACGCTTTCATAAGGGGGATGAAAT
>JASDQU010375066.1:60325-72683 GCA_032191745.1 Picea mariana | reverse complement strand
CCTAGATTTCCATATTGTCTTGTGAAAAAATGATGAAATGGATCATTGATCACACTAATGTTGCAATAGAACAATGATTAATGATGATGGTAGGTGTAAAGCCTCTTTTGATGCCAACGACATATAAATATATTACAAGTTTCCTTGATTAGAAACATACATGACTCTTTCATGGGTAGAGGAATTTTCCCAAACTAAGTTCTATCGCAAGATCATGAGAAATTGGTGGGTTGAAGGCAAAAAAAATAAAGCTTGAGATACAAGAATATACCGCACTACAAACATGAGGGAACCATACAAACATTCCCTTGCCTCAGTGAGTATATTATACAGAGAAAAGAGTGCCACACATTTCAAAGAGGCTTGGGTACCCCTCCTACATACTATACTGAAGAAGGGATTAGTTTTCCACTGAGACGCTGTTACAGGCCAATAGTCGTAGACTTGAGAATATTTGAACAATATATATATATATCAATGATTGAATAATACTGAATATGTCTTACAATTACAATGGGTTCAGAATATATAAGCCATACAAGGATTTCAAGGAACACGTCTGTTAAATGAACATACCTTTTCATAATATAATTATCCTATTATTTAATTAATACAAAAACTAATTTATTTATACAACATTGCTTTCCCCTTAAAATTTTCTTTGTCCTCAAAGCAATGGTAATGAAGGATGTAGCTGATGAAATTTTTCTGATTCCCAAGCAACATGCTCTTCTGAAAGATTCTTCCATTTAATTAAATATTCTTTGATTATATGAAAACACAATCTTTTCTACCGAACATAGATAATGGCTTCTGGCTCTAAAACTATTCTACCCTATTCATCTAATGTAGGAAGCATTGTTTGTTCCTTTTAATGTTGCCCCAATACCTTTTTAAGGGATGAGACATGGAAGACATTGTGAATAAGACTTTTATCAGGTAACTTCAATCCATTAGCCATTGGATTGATTTTCTTGTTAATTTGATAAGGTCCATAAAACTTGTGTGGCAATTTATTTTTTCCTTGTTGTTTAAGGGAAAAATGTTTATAGGGTTGGAGCCTTACAAACACCCATTCTCCAATTTCAAATTCTCTTTCGGTTCTGTGTTGATTTGCCTACTGCTTCATTCAATTGCTTGCAACTATCGAGTTGTCTTTGAGTATTTGGATGATCTTTTGAATTTCTTCGAGATGATATTTAACTGTAGGAACTCTTGTTTCACTTAGGGATAGTTCCTTCCATTTTTGGGGTTCATAACCATAAAGAGCCTTAAATGGTGTCATTTTTGTCGAGGAGTGATAAGTGGAATTATACCACCATTCAGCGAGGTGTAACCATTGAAACCATTTTTTTTGCTTATCAGTTACAAAACAACGAAGATAAGTTTCCAAACACTTATTGATAATCTTTGTTTGGCCATCTATTTGGGGGTGGTAAGATGAACTCATATTGAGGGATTTTCCAATTTGTTTGCAAAATTCTTTCCAAAAATTTATTTTAAAATTGGCGTCTCTATCATTGATAATGATCTTGGGAAAACGATGTAACTTATAAATGTTCTTACAAAATACTTCAACTATTTGTTTTGTAGAGTCTGTTTTCCTTACCCCAATAATGTGTGCATACTTAGTGAGTCTGTCTACTACTATAAATATTTTATCTTTCCCTTCGGACATTGAAAACCCTTCGATGAAATCCATTGAGATCTCCTCCCATTTCTAATTGGGAATGTGCAATAGATGGAGTAATCCAGAGGTCTTGACATTTTCACCCTTATTTCTTTGGCAAGTGTCACACTTTGCGACATATTTCTAGATATCCCCACTCATTCCTTTCCAAAATAATGATTGACTTACATTATAGTAAGTTTTGAAGAACCATACATGGTCTTTTGTAGGTGAGTCACAAAACTCTCATAAAAATTTAGTTTTAAATATTGAGTTGAGACTTAAATAGATTCTTCCCTTGTACCAAAGTATGTCATTCTTCCATTCAAATTTTGGATGTTTTCTCAAATTATTGATGATGGGAGATCTGCTTCTATGTTTTTGGCATACTTACTTCGAATTTCATTCAAACATTCGGGAATTACCACTAATATTGCAAAAATTTTTACCTCTTCATCCTTCCTTGAAAGGGAATTTGCTACTATGTTATCCTTCCCTTTTTTATGTAATATTTCCATATCAAAAGTGGCGATTTTCTCTATCCATTTCCGTTGTTCTGTTGATAATGTTTTTTGTTGCAACAAATATTGAAGGCTATTGTGATTTATACGTATCAAAATTTTTCTTCCTAGGAGATATTGTCGCCATTTTGTTAAAGCATGCATGATGGCTAGCATTTTTGTAACACACCCGCCCCCCCTAGGTGCTCTTTTGAGGGGTGGGGCATCAAAATTTTCGTTTCCCTTAACTCTCTCTAGGTTCCCCTTTCACCAAGGTGCAGGTTCTTCCAAACTTGTGGGCTCTTTCCTAGCCCCTTTGAAGCATTTGAACAACAGACGCTAGCTTTCCATACTAGATCCCTTCCTTCATATGACCTCGAGCTATTCCTAGGCGCCAACTCATAGGCGCTTCAGAGCTTCGGGCTCTAGGTGTTCTCGACACACCTGTCTCCAAATCTGTCTAACTCTGAACTCACTAACACCCACATACCAGATCTAGGGTCCACACTTCTTTCACAACCGATGACTGAGATTTACTTTGGGACTTCGACGTTCAGGAGTTTCGATGCTCCAAACACCTCTTTCCTCTGAATTTATCCATACCCAGAGTTACAGATCGAGAGCCATGTGTTTTCCTTGATCAACAGTCGATATTCGTCCTTTGCCCCGCTTCGGGTGACTTGCAGTCAACGCTCCTTCGCGTTCTTTCTTCCAGAGTACCAATCCTATGAAGTAACAGATCTCACGCCATGCGTTCTATTCCAATGGATGGTTTTGATGAACTCTGACACTCTGGCCTGTGGGAGTTCTCGTGCCTTTATTCTTCAATTCCTCTGGAGTGAATTTCACCAGAGTAAATCTCCAGCCCCCACGTGTTCCGACAACGGAGGACTAGGATGATTCCTTACTTTTGGAGCTTTGGACAACTTCTGGTCAACGCTCCACTTCTAGACTTCGTGATCTGCTGATGCGTGTCCCTCTCAGATCGATGGTCACGATTTACTTCGACAGTTTGGGATTCAGGAGTTCTTAACTCGCGCCACCCCACTTTCCTATGAAGTGGCTATATTCCGAAATGGAAGATATGATGACACATGTCCTTAGCTGACAAATGACTCAGATGAACTCCGAATCTTCGGCCTTTAGGAGTTCTTGTTCAACACACTCCTCTTTTCTCTTAGAGTTGGTCAACACCGAGCTGACCACAACCTAAATATAATGGTCCAAGGGTATCTATGTGACCCCAGAGATCTACAACTCGTAACTTTTGTTCAAGGGTCCCCTGGGTCCGATTGTTGTGCCACTCTGAGAGGAACACCTAGAAATGTCGTCACTCGACACATGGGCCCCCACATGATCTCAACGTAATACATGTGTTCCCATGATCGAACGGTTGTGAGGGATCTCGAAGGATCCTTAGATCCACAATCCACATTAACTTTGGGGCTTCGAGACTTCGGGGGTTTTGTTGTGACCAAACCTCTGTCCTCCCTAAGTGGTCAATGTTGGGATTATTATATCGTAGATCCGACGGTCAGGTTAGTTCCCGGGCATCCTCAGATCTATGACCCAGATTAATTTCGGGACTTCGAGACTTTGGGGTTTTGGTGTTATCAAACATCTATCCTCCCGAAGTGGTCAACATCGAGTTGACTATATTGTAGATCCGACAGACGAGATAGTTCCCGGGCATCCTCAGATCTACGACCCAGATTAACTTCGGGACTTCGAGGGTTTTGGTGTTACCAAACCTCTATCCTCCCGAAGTGGTCAATGTTGGGCTGACTATATCATAAATCTGACAGACATGATAGTTCCCGGGCATCCTCAGATCTACGACCCAGATTGACTTCGGGACTTCGAGGGATTCACCTCCCATACGACGAATATGCTTAATTCGTCGGACCCGCGAAGTCCGAAGGGCTCTAAGGGATAACACCCACGTTCCTTCTCTAGATTCGACGATCGTGAAGAACTTCAACTTCTCCTGAAATAATCTCATCCATTCGTCTTCCAAACGAAATGATCTCTCCTTTCAAGACTTAAATCTCGCTATCCTACCTGAGCTTTGTCAGCTCCTTAAGTACTTAGGTATTTTGCGCTAATTCTCCTGAACTTAACACTTAGAGAAATCCTCTGCGCACCTTGCACTCATTTATGGGATACAATATAACCATTAAGCAAACATGCCCATCCCTACAACATTCATAGGATATCCAACTTTAATTCACAGTTACCGCTTAAATACACAGGATATGAGAATACTTATCTATTACAGGTTGTAGCCAACTAACTGACTGTGGGTGTTCGTCCTTCCACCCAACCATAGGCTTAGAGGCATTCATTCTTAGCGCTCTGAACACCCCCATTCCAAGCCATGATATCACCAGGGAATTTATGCCAATTCTCAATGATCCTTTCTCCTTGACATCTTCTGTGAGGTTTATCAGGTGCTTCCTCAACATCAAGCTCACGACCTTTTGCTCAGGTCTCATTTTGTGCAAACTCTCCGAGGTTTCTCTTTATGTCATGGCCTCTATGAGTTTTATCAAATGCTTCCTTAGCATTAGGCTCGTGGCCTTTGATTTGTTCTCCACTGGCGTGTTCCTCGCATTCTCCACTCTTCTCTTTATATTCTCTTGCGTGCCTTGCATGCACATTCCTCCTATCCTGTTTCCTCATGTCAGAAGGAAACCCAGGTCAGTATGGGTCTGCTGGACCCTATGGTACTTCGGGCTGACCTTCTATAGCTAGAACATGCTTCCATTCATGGGGGTGGTTGAGGGTTCAACCATCGGTCCTTTTCTTATTAACCGTTCTCTTATCATTTTCACATTCTTTCCTCTAGTGATATCATGGCTAGTACTTTCAAGGCTTCACCCCCACAGTCAATTATTGGAAATTAAACAATAATACATTTACACTGTTCCCATGCCACAGCATGGTAATCCTAATTAATGATTAATTACAAGTTGGGAGAAACAGGGGTGTTACAATTTCTTTGTTGTATGTGGATTTTAACCCTTCTTTTTTATTTAATTTCTTGCTTTCAAACACCATTGGGTGTCCTTCCTGCATCAATATTTCTCCTATTCCAAAACCTGAAGCATCACATTCGATTATAAAATGTTTCAAAACAGGCGTTGCCAATATTGGGGTTGTGGACATAATTTTTTTGAGGCTCTGAAAACACCTTTCTGCTTCCGCAGTCCATTGAAAATAGTTCTTCTTTAGGAGGTTTGTTAGGGGAGCCGTTATATGAGCATAGTTTTTGATAAATCTTCGATAGTATCCTATCAGCCCTAGGAAACCTCTTAGCTTAGATATGTTTTTTGGCTTGGGCCATTTTGTGATTTCCTTGACATTCTTTGGGTCTACCTTCACCCCTTCTTTAGATATAATGTGACCGAGATACTCTACTTCCTTTTTACCAAATGTACATTTTGACATTTTTGCATAGAATTAATTTTCCTCTAGGAGGGAGAATACTTGTCTCAAATGTTTAATGTGTTCCTTCCATGTCTTGCTATACACAAGGATGCTGTCAAAAAAGACTAACACAAACTTCCTTGGGTAGGGATGGAATAGTTTACTCATAGTTGCTTGAAAAGTAGTGTTGACGGGCGAAATTGACCATCCGTCAACTGGGAGAGTGGAATCGGTCCGGGGTTGTCTAAATAACCCAAGCCGTTTGGAATGGACCACCCTGACGAGTTTAACGGCTCCGTTGGCCGCTCTAAGGTCTCCTAAGAAAACCAAAGAGAGAAACTGATCTGAATCAAAATAAACTAACTAAACTAACAAACAAATCAAACTATCTAATACAAACTAAAAGAAACTAAACTAATTACAACTAATCAAACAAACTAAACTAACTAACTACTATACTAATCTAATTAAAGCAAATTACTTAAATTAAATTAAAACTAAATCAAACTATTCTAATTATTATATACTATCGACTAACTACTATTATAATGATTCAAACCAGCTATCTAATTATCAGTTGTAATATATCTTATTCACAAATGTACACTATAAACAACCTACAGATTTAATTAAAACCTGCAAAACTCATGTGTTCGCTGCCCTAGGACAGCCAAGAATCTCTTTTTTGATTTTTTATATTTTATGAAAAAGAAATAAACACTACTGAAATTAAACAATCTAATATATTTACTGAAATTAAACAATCTAATATAAATCTAATTAAACATTATATCTAAATTAAACTACTTAATGAAACAGTAAACAAAAGACTAATTGACCTGGAAACGCTCCAAGTCTGCCCTGTGTATGATTGCTTCTTAAGCTGTTCGGAGGAGGGAAACTCACATCGTTTAATCCAAAAGCTTCTTGCAAACGATCAGCTATGTTGCTTCTTGAAGTGTTTTACAGGACAAACAAGACATAAAAGAAAATCATAACAATCTTATGATTATAAATTCTTGCAATAAGGGAAACCTCTTATGCAGAAAACTTATATATTACAGTTCGATTTATGAAGAAGATAAAACTATCATTCACAAACTGAAATAACAATTGTTATGTCTTTTATCTATTTGGAAGAGACAAGATATGGATAACAATAATAAAATTATATCATTCGCATTTGATTTAGATAGCAAAAGTAATACTAAACCATAAACAAAATGATATACAAAACATGGAACAAAGTGTCGATATATTGAGAAGCAAAAGCTATGACAAAACATCAATTCTGCTCCAGTTCGTGATAGAACTCCATATCCTTGTTCTCCCACAACTGAGGATGTCATTATTACAAAAATCATAAGTATATATAGGTTTCTTCACAAGGCAAAACTTCCTTGTGGATAATATCAAATAGTTTTACACAATCTGGGAGATATCCCAAAATCACCTAAACTAAGGAAATAAAATGCAAGTAAAATCTGTAAATCATCCCCTAACTGCTCATGATATCTATTGCCAATTCGAATTTGCCTGCAATAGAACACAAAGATCAAATTAGAAGGATATTTTATTAAGAAAACAATAAAAAAATTGACTCTATAGACTTAGCTACAGAATCATCTGATTCTGTAGCTAGTCAAGAATAGCAAACAGGACCAGATATAATCAAATAAAATAAAATCGAATCATCTTTTAATAATCTTTTAAAAAACGAATTACTAATACTTCAAATGAAACTATCATTTAAATTAAATCATATCAAAATAACTGCAATCGAAACAGAGTGGAGAATGCTCTGTTTTTAGTTACCACAAAACATGGTCAAACTTTGACAGGCCTGTTTTGTATCAAACGAATTTAAACAGTGAATCAAGTGATATGAGATACGATGTAATCGTAATTCACAACCATAATCGAACAGGATAGTAACCATATCAAATAATATTTGCCACATCATAACTACAATGGATATCATTGAATACAAAATATATGTTACAGCCGTAACAATATTCATAGATTTCATGTCATTTCAATCAACAGGCTGTAGAGATTAAGCACAAGATTCAATCTGTTTTGATCAAATACGTAAAGGCTGTTACGATATACATCAAAACGAAACATGCGTAACAGTATCGACCAAAAATCACCATCGATTTCATTTGCTGGGTGTGACATAGTCAAGATCTAACAACAATGATAATCATAAGCTAAGTGATAATCAAATAAAATCGGGTCTGAGTTAATTATAGACAAATTCATCATCCTGGGCATGATCATTTTGTTTTACAAATCCATTCGTAACCGAAAATACTCTGTCATTCCAATTCACAAAAGAACAGGGTCGACTGACCACAGCGAATTGCCTGGCTGGGAGTTGGATGATTGTTACGATTTGTATCAATTTTTGATATAAAACAAAACTCTTTTTTTTTAAACAAAATCCAAATCATGTCCAGGATGGTCAAAGACGTATGTAAATCAATTTGTAACAGATAACCATATGTCTCATAACCAATTCAGATCACAACATAAATCGTGTCTCAAGGTTTGAAATGCAAAACAGCTTGTCTATAATAGATACAAAATAACATTCAATCGCAACTAATTTAAAACAATCAAATCCATTATATGATTAATAGAATCAAGACCAAATCCAATAACAAATTCGATTTACCAAAACAAGTCATATACAGCAATGCATGTTTATGTAACAGAGCAGGTCAATGATGTATACAGTGTTTACAAATGTGCCATATAAATGAGTGAAAGTTATACCAGCGAAGTTGCTGAGGCTATGCCAATTTCGAATTGACAATTGCCGTGGCTGACTCGACATTCTTGAACAGAATTGAACCTGTTGTTCGTTGCTTCTTGTCAGTGGGTTGCACCTTTGCATCATTACCAGTGAGCTTGGCCACTTGTTCTTCCAGGGCATGGATTCTGGATTGCAACATCGACACATCTAAGTAATATCTCTCTAACCATAACCCACACCGTTCGCAAGGTGGAACAACTGATTGAGCAGTCGAGGGTTTCGACGATTCACCGAGGGTTCCACGGGGTAGTTCAATGCCAGGAAAATTAGGATTATCCCGCAGACAAGGTGGTAAATTCTTGACAAATTCATAAGGAGGTTTGTCACACAAGCCTTCTGAGTAAGGATACTCTTCGGCGAGAAAACGTTCAATCTCTGAATCAGAGTCTTCGCTGACCACGATAGGCTCTGATTTGGCAGGGGGTTTGGGTTTATTTCTCGCCATGCGAGAGATTAACCTAGCATTTTTCTTGCCTTTAGAATTAGCACCAGTTTTAGCTTTGGGCTTTTTGGTTGCGGGTTTATCAATTTCAACCTGTTTAGTCACAGCCATAGGCAAATTCATAGGTGGGTCGGGTAGAGGTTTGGGTAGCAAAACGCTGTAAGGCACAGGGGGAATAGGCTGGGTTTGGGCCACCATAGGTTTATCAACCTGTGGAGGGTCCGATTCTTCGAAGCCATTACGACTGAGAAAATCAGCCCAACAATCACGACGTAACCCCAACTCGTAAACCATAATCATTTTAATCAACCCCAAATGGAAGAGGCTGGTGTCGGCTTGGCTATGCTTGTACCTTTTGGCCGTCTTAAACAAACTTCTATGCAGGTAGTGGGGCATACTAAGTTCGAAACCCATAAAAACCATCAATAGACGAACCCGTACCTGCCCTCGCAAGTAATGAATTGCTTGATTATCATTAGGATTTCATGCCAGCGTGGTTTTAACATTTCTGCAGGAAAACCTCTGTCGCATGAGTTCACCATCCGAGATTGAAAAATCAATGTCCACGGGACATCATCTACCTTGCAACTTTTTGACCACTTCTGTCCCGTAACAGGCAGGCTAGTTGCCGAGCTGAGAAACTGTTCATTGATTTCAAGTTGGACATCTCCAACTTTGGCTTGGCAGCCATCGAATGATAACGCAAATTGCCGAGCCACGATAGGGTTATAACCATGAAACTTCTTTATAAATGGGAGCCACCCGAACTTTTCCAGGTCGCTATAAGCGCCATCAAACATCAGTAATGCTTGGCACCCGTTGGGCTCGACCCTTACGACAGGAGCCATGGCTTCTGTGCATGTTAGGGTTTGGTTTGAACAATACAATACGCAGGAGTAAAAACGATAGGGCTTAACAACTGCAAGCGCTCAAAGGGGAATGAATCAATGTAATGCGTGCGAAGGTGGTGGGATTACCACCGCCATGCAGTGTATTAATGGCTGGGTACATCGCTGTTCCATCAGTAATCATAACGTTTAAAACATATTAATCGGCCAACCCAAATCGGTGTATCACCATATCAACGTGCCATCGATCAAACGTAGAACCAAAACCATATGTTATATTCATGCGCCAAGTGTATAGTTCGATCCAACATGAAATCCAAAGTTTTACCACTGCGACAAGCGTAAAACACTGCCACTCATATGAAATCAAATTGATATATGACCCATGCGTTTTTTAGCATAATCAAAGTGTATAAACATTTCAAACAATGACTTTATGAAATCGATAAGTTAGTTATGATAGTGAAGATCACATCATATAAAACAAGATCGTTCATGACCCTTATGAAATCAAATATAACCCATAACTTAACATGTTCAATACCTTACCAAAGAAATCAAGTTGCTCAATCATAGTTTGAAAGAATATTCCAGCCACTTAATAGCAAAACTAAAGGTAAGTGCCTTTCATGAGATCAACGAGAAGACGATAGCAGTCCAAATAACGAAGGAGGGGTTTTCACACTTTCAGTTGTGAAAACTGAATCGAGATCAAATTGCAATTGTTGCAAAAAAAAATGAAACAAATGTCTAGTTGCAAAATGCGACGATGACTTTTTCGTTTTAGAAAACAATTGGGTGTAGGCAGCTTTTTAGGGCAATAAAAAAAAAATGAATTGGCTGCCAACAAGTAGCTGGGGAATTTGTTAGCCCAAAGAGAATTACCCTAAATTCTTAATGTCCTTCATGGGTTTGAAAAACAATGTTGGCTACATCTTCTGTTCTTACTTTGATTTGATAATAGCCCGATCTTAAGTCAAGTTTTGAAAAATATTGGTGTTGTTGATGCCGAGGGACTAGAGAATTCCTAACAACAACATCTCAACCTCTTGGTCGACCAAACCAAAAAGAGGTAGGATTATCACCCTATTTTATAGCCTCAAATTAAACAGTAAACCCTAACTAAAGAGTAGGAGGCCAAACATAATTATTATTTGTGATTTATTTTAAATATTTGATTTTATTTTGTTTTACAACTTTTATAATTTTATGACTTTGCATAAAAATAAAAAATAAAATAACATTATAATACAAATAAAACATAAAACTAATAAGTACTTATAAAACTATTGTAAACACAAAAGATTTCCTTAATATTTCATTTTAGTTTTAAATGAAATATAGTTTTAAGAAAAGTTAATGAATAATTAAAGTGAAAGCGCTCTAAACAAAATTGATATAAAACAAAATATAAACAAAATTTCACTATTTACATTACCCTAACCCTAAAAATGTTGTAATGAATCTTTTCTTTGTTTTAATGTTTAGTGAAATGGAATGCTATGTATTTTGTTTTCTGTTTTCTTTAGATATTGAAAATAGTTGACCACAATTGAAATAAAAATTAAACAACATTAAATTTGTTTAAAGAAAGAAAACACGTTAGTATGGATTTAATATTTTTGTATTTTCTTTTTAAGTGTTATGCTTTGTTAAAAGAAAATGAACCTAACAAAAAATAAAAAATAGAATATATATAAAATTACAAAATGAATAAGTTCATTTGATTTGTGTTTTATATATTTTTTGAATATTGGATAAATGAAAATGAAGAGAAATGAAGTTAAACAGTAAAAGAGAATAGGAAGTATTTCAAAGCTGGAAAAATAATGTTTTATTAAAATGAAATCCCAAACATTTCTATACATTAATGAAACTTTCAAGCTCAACTAGAGGTTGGATCATAGTTTTAGTTTAAGAAAACAAAGAAGATAATTAAGTTGTATTTTTAATGGAGCAATGCCAGTGAAATTCATGGCAATCATCTTGAAAACATAACCCAAACTTGACCCTTCTTTGCTCCTTTTGTCACTTACAAGACATTTCCCCTCTCTTTCAGTTTTTTCCTTCGGTGATAGCTATTTGATGCTTGTTTAATATTGTTTGCTGGACGGTTTGAGTAGATAGGAGCCATTTAATTTCAACGAAATGAGGTGAATATAGGTTGGAAGCGCTTGTTGTTATTTCCATTTAATGAAATATTTGCAAATTTCGTTGCTTGTTTATTATCCAGATGTCATTTCTTGATATCTAATAACTTGTGACACGTAATTAGCATACATATTCTTAGGTTTTCTTTCATAACTCATTTCCAACGATTCACATACTCTTTTTTCTTGGTGAAAAATCGCCAAATATTTTCAGGTAATACATGACCACAAGAAGTCCTGCTTCACTCCCATTTTTATCCTCTCTTAAGCCTACTTTTATCCTTTTTAAAGTGATATGCAGAAGAAAATGTCGATGCGGGCTTGGAATGTGTTCTCATGCTGAGCGAGTGATTGGAATGGTTAATATTCTGATCTTAGAGAAAAATATTTTGATACAAGGATAACAATGAAATTTTGATTAGAGAGCAACATGGCTTGTAAAACTTGGCGGAAAAAGGCACGAGCAAAACCTTGATATATATATATGTGTGTGTGTGTG
>JASDQU010375066.1:37559-52113 GCA_032191745.1 Picea mariana | reverse complement strand
CATAAATCACATCATAAGTGAAACTTATAGCATACAAATATCTTCTTGATGAATCAAGTTATCTTGGAATTATATCCATTTATCTATTTCATAGACTATCAACCTATAGGTTAGCTCACTAATGGATCACAACCACACAAATATTTAACTAGTTCAAGTGATAACCTATCTTATGTATTTATGTTCAAATAAACAACATATATTTGTTACACCATGCATTACATCCATATACATACATAGCATAAAACTTGAACTTATATCCATGTATCAAAATTTCACATTTTAATTTACTTGTTCGAAAGGAATCACATAATTATCATCATCATGAACATATAATGCTAAAACCATAGATTTTCAACACATAAATTGGTTCATGTGTCCACATTTCAAATGTATTCATTAGTTTAATTGATTTAAACATATAATAAGAAAATGAGTTACCAAGATGAATAAAAATTAGAGTTCTAACTACCTAATACCAAAATGTGGGGCATTGCATACACCCACTCTTTAGGAAATTTTTTCTTGAAGTTATAGTCTAGTAAAAAGTGTAAGGTAATCTCGAGAGTTGACGCATGTTATTTGTGTCCTCCCAAATAATAGATCCTAGGATATACTTGTCCCATTGGACTTTACTTAATACACAATGAAGACCATCTACTTGGAAATATCTATACTATATTGGTTTGAAATGACCTTTTATTAGTCAAATAGAAAACACTCTTTTTATCTCATGGGATCTATCCAATATATTCTAGTGAAAACTGAAATAGGAATTATATTATACACCTTAAGTAGGTTTAGAGGTAATGGAATTCTACTTGCAACTCATCCAATCCTCACAATTATTTCAAATGGTCTATTTAAACCACCATGTTTATTGTGTATTATAAAGGAGTTACAGGGTGTAGGCCCTATACTTGTGGCATGCATGGAACACCATCTTATTAATGACTTGATTATAATTCATTGGTGAGTTGAATTTCATATCGATCTCCATTGAATGATTTCACTATGTTTTACTTTACTAAGGTATTGGAGGACTATAAGGCCATATGAGCTCAACATTGAAGATTTGATGCACCCCAAGGTAGGGTGGAAATTTGAGCTTGAATGACGTATAACCATAGTACTCAATGATGGTATATGGTATGTATTGTAGTGACATACAATTGAGATATGAGGCCTTGGATTTTTGTTTGTAAATATGAAGCCACACATTGTCCCCAACTAAGAAGTTGTTGAATACATAGTCCTTTTCATTTCACTTATTGAACTTTGCCAAGGATTTTCATGGAATCTCATCTAATTTCACTAAGCATTTTGGATGTGCTCAATGAAGTGTGTTTCTTTGTTAACATATTTTATATGTAGACACAAAGTTTCCCACCATTAGAGGTTTCATATAGGAAATGACCATTGACCAATAGGTTGAAATCCAAAGAATATTTCAAAGGGACCACATTGTGTCACATTCTATTGAGGAAATTATAGAAATTAGTAACTTGAAGCAAGGTTTTTCATCATATGTGCATGTATGCTTCTAATTATACATGTGAAGCAAGTGCATAAGAGTTTGGTTAGAATTTTTTGTTGAATTAAGAATGGCACATTGTAGATGTGTGTTGACGGGCGAAATCGATCGTCCGTCAACTGAGAGAGTGGAACCGGTCCGGGGTTGTCTAAATAACCCAAGCCGTTTGGAATGGACCACCCTGATGAGTTTAACGGCTCCGTTGGCCGCTCTAAGGTCTCCTAAGAAAGCCAAAGAGAAAATCTGATCTGAGCTAAGTAATCTAACTTAACTAAATAAAGAAAACTAACTATAACTAACTACAAGAAACTAACTAAAATAAAGGAAACTAGAAACTAATAAAACGAAGAAAGAAACTAATATATTAAATATAAATTATTCTAACCATTCTATCTACAAACTACTAATTATTCTTATAATAACTCAAATCAACTATCTAATTATCAGTTATAATATTTCTTATTTACAAATATACACTATGAACAACCTACAGATTTGATTAAAACCTGCAAAACTCATGTGTTCGCTGCCCTAAGACAGTTAAGAATCTATTTTTTGATTTTTATATTTTATGATAAAGAAATAAACATTACTGAAATTAAACGATCTAATAGATTTACTGAAATTGAGCGATCTAATATAAATCTAATAAACTTACATCTATATTAAACTACTTAATGAAAACAGTAAACTAAATACTAATTAACCTGGAAACACTCCAAGTCTGCCCTGTGTATGATGACTTCTTAAGCTGGTTGGAGGAAGAAATTCACACCATTTATTCCTTAAGCTTTTCGGAAACGATCAGCTATGATGCTTCTTGAAGTATGTTACAGGACAAACAAGACATAAAAGAAAATCATAACAATCTTCTGATTATAAATTCCTGCAAAAGGGAAACCTATTATGCAGCAAACTTATATATAACAGTTCAATTTATGAAGAAGGCAAAGCTATCATTCACAAACTGAACTAACAATTGTTACGTCTTTTTATCTATTTGGAAGAGACAAGATATGGATAACAGTAATAAAATTATATCATTTGCATTTGATTTAGATAGCAAAAGTAATACTAAACCATAAACAAAGTGATATACAAAACTTGGAACAAAGTGTTGATATATTGAAAAGCAAAAGCTATGAAAAAACACCAATTCTACTCCAGTCTAAATCAAAACTCCATATCCTTGTTCTCCCACAAGTGAGGATGATGATTATTACAAAAATCATAAGTATATATAGGTTTCTTCACAAGGTAAAACTTCCTTGTGGATAATATCAAATAAGTTTACATATCTTGGGAGATATCCCAAAATCACCTAAACTAAGCAAATAAAATGCAAGTAAAATCTGTAGATCATCCCTAACTGCTCATGATATCTATTGCCAATTCGAATTTTCCTGCAATAGAACACAAAGATCAAATTAGAAGGATATTTTATTGAGAAAACAATAAAAAAATGACTCTACAGACTTAGCTACAGAATCATCTGATTCTGTAGCTGGTCAAAAATAACAAACAGGACCAGATATATAATCAAATAAAATCAAATCCAAAATGAATTACTAATGATTCAATTAAAAATATCCCTTAGATTAAACCAAATCGAAAATAATTCAATCGGGATAGGGTATGAATGCTCTGTTTTTCCAATTGCTATAAAATCGGATCAAATCTTTAACAACACTATTTCATAAATGCAATCAATGGCTAACCAAATTGTATGAGATACGAGACAATCATAATTGATTTGCATAGGATTCATATCATTTAATCAATTTCCCATATAGAAAAGCCGTCACGATGAAACATGCATAACTATATCCATATAATCCAGCCATAGACTTTGTTCGTTGAGTTTCAAACAGTTCACAGGTATGACCGTAACTATCATTGACTAGTTATAGTCATAACAACAGATTGATATCCTTCAGTTAAAAGCCCGATATGTAAATTTCTTCCATTGTAATCGGATGAAATCATACTCCATGAATACCGACCCAACGATTTTCATGTTTGATCACCACACAGTCACTAGACATAGGTGTGATAAAATCGACAGAATCCATGAACTGGGCAATAATCAACACAAATCTTCACTGAGTTAATTATAGAAACAATATCGTAACTCTTAACAGAATCCAACTCAAACAATAATGAGAACCGAATAAGTTGCAATTTGGTTATGTATCAACAGAAAAAGTATCAGATCTGGTCGAAAGATAACGAAAATAGTTAACTCATTTATCAATCATATTCATATAAAACATACCCAATTCAAATCGTACCATTGAATGTATTCGAAAATCAAAATACCAATAACAGTATATTTTTAACAACTTCACTTATCAACAGAGCATCCAACTGAAGTTAAATTTGAACAATCAAATCTATTCTATGATCCATCAAATCAAAACCAAATCCAATCGAAACTTAAACTATAATGAAAATTGATTTATAAAACAAAAATTATATACAGCAAAGCATGCTTATGTAATAGAGCAAGTCAAAGATGTACATAGAGTTTATGAAAGTGCGATATAAATGAGTGAAAGTTATACCAGTGCAGTTGCTGAGGCTATGTCAATTTTGAATTGACAATTGCTGTAGCAGACTCGACATTTTTGAACAGGATTGAACCCGTAGTTCATTGCTTCTTGTCATTGGGTTGCACCTTTGCATTATGACCAGTGAGCTTTGCCACTTGGTTTTCCAAATCCTGGATTCTGGATTGCAACATTAGTACATCCAAGTAGTATCTTTCCAACCATAACCCACACTGATCGCAAGGTGCAATAGCAAGTTGAGCAGTCGAGGGTTTCGATGATTCACCGAGGGTTCCATGGGGTGGTTCAATGCCAGGAAAGTCAGGATTATCCCGCAGACAAGGAGGTAAATTCTTGACAAAATCATAAGGGGGTTTTCCACACAAGCCTTCTGAGTAAGGATACTCTTCGGCGAGAAAACGTTCAATCTCTGAATCAGAGTCTTCGCTGACCACGATAGGCTCTGATTTGGCAGGGGGTTTGGGTTTATTCCTTGCCATGCGAGAGATTAGCCTTGCATTTTTCTTGCCTTTAGATTTAGCACCAGTATTAGCTTTAGACTTTTTGGTTGCGGGTTTATCAATTTCAACCTATTTAGTGACAGCCATAGGTAAATTCGTAGGTGGGTTGGGTAGAGGTTTGGGTAGCAAAACACTGTAAGGCATAGGGGAATAGGCTGGGTTTCGGTCACCATAGGTTTATCAACCTGTGGAGGGTCTGATTCTTCAAAGCCATTACGACTGAGAAAATCATCCCAAGAATGACGACGTAACCCCAATTCATACACTATAAACATTTTAATCAACCCCAAATGGAAGAGGCTAGTATCATCCAGGTTACGCTTGTACCTTTTAGCCATTTTGAACAAACTTCTATGAAGATAATGGGGAATACTAAGTTTGAAACCCATAAAAACCATCAATAAACGAAGGTGAAGCATGAAAATGAACCCGTACCTGCCCTCGCAAGTAATGAATTGCTTGATTATCATTAGCAGGTCATGCCAGCGTGGCTTTAACATTTTTGCAGGAAAATCTCTGTTGCATGAGTTCACTGTTCGAGATTGGAACAAAAATGTCCACGAGACATCATCTACCTTGCAACTCTTTGACCACTTTTGTCCCGTAACAGGCAGGTCAGTTGCCGAGCTAAGAAACTGTTCAATGATTTCAAGTTGGACATCTCCAACTTTGGCTCGGCAGCCATCGAATGACAACGCAAATTGCCGAGCCACAGTGGAGTTATAACCCTCGAATTTCCTTATGAACGGGAGCCACCCGAGATTTTCCAAGTCACTATAAGTGCCATCAAACATAAGCAGTGCTTGGCACCCATTGGGCTCGACCCTTACGACAGGAGCCATGGCTTCTGTACATGGTAGGGTTTGGTTTAAACAATGCAAACGCAAGAGTAAAATGATGAGACTTAACAGCTGCAAGCACGGAAAATGGAATGAATCAATGCAATGCGTGCGAAGGTGGTGGGATTACCACCGCCATGCAGTGCATTAATGGCTGGGTATAGTGCTTTCCCATCTGTAATCATAGCGTTTAAACATATTAATCGGCCAACCCAACATGCTATGTAACTATATCAACGTGCCATCGATCAAACGTATAACCAATACCACATGTTGTATTCATGCGCCAAGTGTATAGTTCGATCCAACATGCAATCCAAAGGTTTTACCAACGCACCATTACATTAATCATTAAATCAAAAAAAAAGTTTAAACCAATGTTTAATCCAATCGTGCTATTGCATAGACTATCAAACCAAAGTTTACCCGATCAGGGTTTATAATTCAAACCTTTGCCATACAAATCGAAAGTCATATATTGATTATGCGCTCACAGCATAATAAATCAAAGTCTTATAAAACATTATGATCAAGGATTTTGTAAAATCGACAAGCCAAAGGTTTTAAAAACAATAAGGATCATATCATATGACATCAACAATCAATCACGACCCTTATAGAATCAAATACAACCCATAACTCAATATGCTCAAAATCTCATTAATCAAAATGCACAATCAAAGTAAGAGTATATAAATGGATATGGTTCGAAAGAATACTCCAGTCACTTAATAGCAAACCAAAGGCAAGTGTCTTTCAGCAGATGATAATAGTCCAAATAATGATGAAGAGGTTTTCACACTTTCAGTTGTGAAAACTGAATCTAAATTACATCGCAATTATCGCAAGAAATGAATACCATGTCTAGTTGCAAAATGTGACGATGAATTGTCGTATAGGGGACAAGTAGGTGTAGGCATCATTTTAAGGCAATTTTAAAAAAATTGAATTGGTTGCCAACAATGTGTCCAAAATTGTGTCACACAGATCCCAAAGAAATTCCTAATTATAGAAATGAATTTGGTATCTTTTTCATTGATAATATATCTGGATGACTTAAATATAACCAAATATATGTGAATAAGTGTTTCAAAATGTCCTATTAATGTCACAAACATCACCATATTCGAGAACCAATTAACCAAAAATTGCATTATGGTTGTGGAATGTGATAAGAGAACCTCACCAAAAATCCACAAAGATTGATTCTTGTTATCCCCTATCCTAGGGATAACTAAGGAGATCATGTCTCAAGGTCCACAAGTCCTAGATATGGAGTGTTGAGAGACATATGACTAGAGCATGGACCTGGAGGGCTCATGTTTTCTTTATTTAAGTGCATCTATCAACAACAACAACATCCTTCCCATTAGCCCGATCCTGAAGCAACAGTAAGTCTTGCTCCATGAGGTAATGATTTTGGGTATCATGGCATGTGTCACTATGACTATTGAAGAACTTAAGTAAGCTTCATTTAATTCTCCTTCATTTCATAATTTTTTCTTGGAAATTATGCTCTTTAACTTTTTCATACCTAGGAGGGTGACATAATTCCCTAGTAAGATGATTCCCCTTTAGGATTATTTTCCACTAGGTGGGTCTATGAAATTTCATTGTCCATTCCCTCCATAATTAACACTTTCCATCATTCTTCCTCTCATCTCCCCCCACCTTGGTTCCGGCATTGGGTTCTCCACACTAGGAAGGGTTGTACCTTTCCTTGTGGGAAGAAGGGGCTAAAGTCCTAGAGGGTAAAAGTAGTTGGAAAGAGTTAAAATCCAAATGAAACCTTTGATATGCTTCACCTAGAGATTCCCAAGAAAGCAGTAAAAAGATTATTAGTAAGAAAAGGGGACCCATAAGATAAATAATCCCTCAAGGTATTAGTAGGTGGATGGGAGGTCTCATCATGAGTCGACCTATTAGGACCATAGGAATATAGCATTATGACACTATCATCTATCTAGTCACCAAACCAGGGTAGTGGCTCTTGGTGGCATAGCCAAGAGAAAGTGGGTCTCATCATGAGACAACCTTCTCATCTTCATGAAATTCTTATGGGTAACATTGTCACCTTTGGTCACCAAGCCATGACAATGTCCCTAAGCTCTTCCCTTGAAGCACAAAATAAAAATCAATAAGACTAAGAATAAAAGTCATTCGATGGGCTTGTAAACATTGTAATCCATGATAAGGTGCATCTTTCCCTTTATAGAGGAACCCATAGGGAATACCTACACTTCTCTAATATCACTGCATCCTCTGCCCAAACATTTCCCCTGTTCCACTTCACACACACTTACATGACCTATATTGGTTCTCACCTGGGAAACACCCCAAAATTAAGGAGGATTATCCCAATAGGACATCCTAAGGCCTTCTTGAATCCTGATTTGTTAAACTACATAATGTCTTTGAGCATTTGTCTGAGCAAAGGGGGGTTTGATGCACATGTTTAGGTAATTTGATTATTAGATGTGATTGACATTGCTATGATTCCTATGAATTATGAATCCCTGGAGGGCGTACTTGTTGTTGCTACAGGACTTTTCCTGGTGAACTGGTACATATGGGGGAATGATTATCTTGGACCTCCATGGGGATGAAATCCCAACAGATGGATGTTGTGACCCCATAAGGGGGAAAGAGAAACTAGAGGCTTGCACCAGAAAGAAAGAAGGACGTTGCACGAGGGACACTCTGACAGACCTAGACCCAAGGGGTTTTTTCCTTTCCACCTGGATGTTGACCCTTGAGAGCACATGAAGTCATCATTATGACGATGACATCATCTAGTGTTAGGGTTTGTTCTTATGAGGGAATTTATGTGCTAGTTGGCACGTGTGGAAACATCTAGAGCCTTTGGAGGTCAAATGTTTTGCACTTGAGGCCTAACATTCCACCGTAGGGGACTAATGTCACCCTAGAAGAGAATGAAATCACCCTTGAAGATAAAATTAGGGTTTATTTAATGTTATTTATATAAAAAATGGATTTTAATTGTAATTGGCCATGCCAACCTTTTTATGACCTAATTGTAATTAAAGGTCATTGCTATTGTATAAATAAGAGAAACAAATCTCACTTTTATCATCATCTCTCATCACACAAGTGTTTGGTCTAAAATTTGGCCCTCTTTAAGGGTTATTGGATGAAACTAAGTGGTGCGCAACTTCTTGCAGAGGAAAATATTGGTGTATTTTGGAATTTTTTCATTGTGGAGGATCTTGAACTAGGGTTTGGCTTGATTATTCTTGGTGAAGTATGTAGAAAATATGCAATTTTTTTATGTTAAAATATTTTGGTAAATTTTACTTGGTTCATGTTAAATATTATGAAATTTCTTGCTCAAAACCCTAGGAGATAAACATAAGTTATTATCTTTTTCTCTATAGTCTTCCACTTGTTGAATTTCTCAAAGTACATCTTGTTTAGAAGTAGCTACTAAAGCCCTAATTACTAGCACTTTAGTAGCCCTAATCTAATTTCCTATTGCATATATTACTTCCAAATGGTCTAAGTAAAGAGAAACCGCTAGGTCCTAAGTCTTCTTACTTTCTAGCCGATTTTCTTTTAAGGACTTGGGTGTTTGAGGCCTTGGGTTACCAACACCTCCTCCATCCATCCCATCTCCTCTGGACAAGCACTATCATTGCTATTTTTTTCTAAGATATGTTGTTTCTATTGTTGACTCCATATACCCTAAAAGGAACTAGTTTACTCACCTTGGTGATCGATTTTCTCAAACAAATCTCAAACAACTTTCCTTGAAATGTTTACTAACTCTTACCAACCTTATACTAGACTAATTCTCTATCAAACCTATTGTTTTTGAAAACAATTTCTACAACCATATTACATCAGCAAATTCATCTTAAAAAGTGACATTAAAAGCTTATTAGACATTGCCAACTTTGCTTTTGACAAGTTGTTATCATTTTGTCAAATTAGACCTATATTCTTTTGTCTTTTCTAAGCATTTTCAAGCATAATTGCTGTGGATGTTACAAAAAATTCATTGTTGTTATAGATAATTACTTTGCTGCAATATTCCATCAGATTACTTATTTCTCAAAGGTTCATGGTTTTATGAAGAACTAACATCATATGCTACCTTTAATTTGCATGTTTTTTCTATTGTTGTCTTGTTCTGGGAAGGTACACCTCATTTATGTTTTGCTTCATCTCTATAAGACATAAAGAACCTCTGAAATTGAGTGACTTGTGAGAGGGGGGGAATTTATTTCCTTATCCTTCTCAAACCCTTAGGTCATTGGGGACGTCTCCCCTATCGTACATTTAAATACTCCTAATAGAAAGGGGTTTCCTATTAAGGTGACAGTGATAGGTCACTCCTAGTTATGCAAATCTTGTATCCACTTTCCTAGGGATTTCGACAAGTACATATTGTGCGATAACAATTTCCATGGGTGTAAAGGAATGGATAGAGGTGTATATAACCCTTATCTCATGTTGGTAATTTTTTTACTCACAAAATAAATACATCTCTTAATATATTTTTCCATTCCAACGGGATAGTGAAACCAATGAAAATACTTTTGTAACGTAATCAATGTCTTATGGACAAAAAAATGATCCTCTTCCTTGGAGGAATGTGCCTCCCAAATAATCTTGTTTCACTCATGTGTGGGGGGACATAGGATTATAGGGTGGAAAAAGAAGTTAAAAAATTTAAATTTGGTCATGATACTCCTTGGACAATATCTACATAAATATGGTTTAATACTAGTTCCACTATGCAATGCTTCAACCAATTGTGTGCTTGATATTCATAGTTGTTTAGAATAGTCAACAATGCGTGAAATGGTGGTCGACATAAGTAACCATTGACATATTTAGATGCACCATTCTTATGTTGATCACCAAGTGGAATTTTTTTAGATAGGTTATCCACTTCAATTCGTTCATGCTTTGAAATTTGCTTATGTCTACACACACAATGAATGCTTATGGTTGGAGTGTTTAAGAGTCTCATTCCAAAGAATGTAATGTTTACATTTCTTAACAACTTCGATGAACACATAACATTTATTTGACGTAAATGGAGTAAGTTATAATAGCATCATTGAAATTTTTTAAGTGGTGTGCGAGGAGATGCCCATTTTGTAGGAAAATAGCATTGAGAGCATAATTTCAGGTACGAGTCTTAAAGGGATGATGCAAATCAAGGAGTTATAGTACCAACAAAGAGTTTATTTTTCATTTGAATTCTTCAAAGCCTTGATGTTGTATTTCATCCTTTTTGAACATGATCTTTGTGGAAATCCTACATAGTAAAGAGTGGAGAGGTTGTACAACATGGGATAATCCCAACACAAACCTTTTGTATAAGTTCACTAAGCCTGAGAAATTATGTAAATTGGTTAGGTTGGTCATGGTGGAACATTATATTATGATATATACCTTCTCAGGATATACATCCAATTTGATTTGATCAACGTTGATGATGAAGTACCATATGTTCTTCCCAGTGATGTCACATTTCTCTAGGTTAGCAAAGAGATTTTGGTTGTGCAAAGTGTTCAAATTGGTCAACATGTTCTTCCCATGTACTACTATAAACCAACACATTATTAATATGAATCACAAATTTAACTATGAAAGGTTGCATAATGATTCATGAGCATTGGTTTAGTCAAAGGGCATCACCAACAACTCATACAAGTCATCCTTAGCTTCAAATGCAGTGTTCTAAACATCCCTAGGGTTGGCATGACCTTGGTGGTAGTTAGATTTAAATTTGATTATGGTGTACTTTTATCCCTTAATTATGTCTACAATACCATCAATTCAAGGAATGGGGTATTGTTCCCTCATTGTGATCTTATTGAAGGAGAAATTGTGAATGCATGCACACTAAGAACCATCTTTCTTTGACACTAGCATGATCACGCTCACACATGGTGATGTTTTCAATCAAATGTATCCCTTATGTAAGAGAACCTATATTTGTTGGGTATCTCATCATTATCTAGAAATGATTTGTATGGAGTGGTAATACTTCTATAGGAAATAGGTTGATATGATGCTTTAATTGACAATGGAATGGAATTATAGAGGGTTTTTAAAATACATTTATGTATTTCTTCAAAAACATTGATGACTATTTTTGTTGCACAAAGTGCATGATGGATGAAACTTGTACAAGGGAAATAGTATTGTGGACAACGATTTGTTATATAATCAACAAAATGATTTTTTATGTATGATTATTCAATTTACAACATTGTTTTGCATAAATTAAAGAGATCCATCTTATTCTTTACTTCAAGAATGTGAAAAAGAATTATCTTTGATGTCGAGGACAATGCTCTGAAGGTGCGATTTATAGATTTAGTTCCTTTCCCATAGCTATGGTTGTGCTATCATCACATCACATAGCTCCAATTGTGAATGCATTCACACTAAGAACCATATTTATTTGACACTCTCACGATCATGTTCACACATGGTGATGTGTTCAATAAAATGTATCCCTTTTGTAAGACACCCTATATTTGTTGGGTATCTCATCATTATCTAGCAATGATTTGTAATATAAGGTTCGTTGGGTAATATATCTCTAGGAAATAGGTTGATATGATGCTTTAATTGACAATGGATTGGAATTATAGAGGGTTTTAAAAATACATTTATGTATTTCTTCAAAAACATTTATGATTATTTTTATTGCAAAAGGTGCATGATGGATGAAACATGGACAAGGAAAATAGTATTATGGATGAAAATTTGTTACATAATCAACAAAAAGATTTTTTTTGTACGAATATTCAATTTACAACATTGTTTTGCTGAAATTAAAGAGATCCATCTTATGCTTTACTTCAAGAATGTGAAAAACAATTCTCTTTGATTTCGAGGACAATGCTTTGAAGGTGTGATTTATAGATTTAGTGCCTTTCTCATAGATATGGTTGTGATAGCATCACATCACATAGCTCCATAGGTGAAATATCACATGTTACTTCATCCTTCTAAAGATCTATCTTATGCTTTACCTTGGGAATGTGAAAAATATTCTCTTTGGTGTTCAGGGAAAAGAACCAAGGGATTTTTTTTTATAGATTCTATGTATTTCCCACATGTATCATTGTGCTATCATCGCATCACATATCTCCATATGTGAAACAAACCTTGTCACCATTCGTCCTTCTAGGGGTAGATAGTGTATTGAAAGGGCATTGGTGGGTGACATATAGTTCCTTCCCCGAATTGAGCCATTTAATGTTGTAGGGTTATGGGTAGAGTTGGCTAGCTAATTTTTGGACAAACAATGATTGAAGAAATCATATTCCTTTGAATCATATTGCCAATGCTAAAATGAAGAGGGTTTTGTTGAACACACATTTGGCTATGAAATATATTGTATTTCTTTTTCCCCAATTCAATTTTGCATGATTGGGAGCCTAGTCTAGGTGCATTAGGATAACAAGAAAGATAGACGATTCAAGTGTAAATAAGGAAAAATATTTTCCCTTGTCATGATCTTGTGAAGAAGGATCACAAATTTGTGCTAAAAGAGTCTCCATGAATCAACATTTCAACTTGTAATGGTTGGAAGTACTATGAGTGTTGCACCACATACCAATGTCCCTATGTTTCCTTTGTTGGAAAATTGTTTTTTGAGTTTTGTAGTGTTATCTAGGAAACAATGATCTTGCATATTCTTTCACTATCTATCATAATTGGTGGTGTTGATTTACTCACTATAAGCACTAGAGCTGGTTTAGTTTATGCTTCCACTCAATCCTCCTAATGAATATTTGTGCATCCCCAAGGGTGTTAATAATCAAGGACTCTTGCATCTAAGTCATTGTACTGGTGCAAATCATTTTGTTACTTAAGAACTAGATTCAATTATTCCTCTCTAATGTTTATATGATCCATGAGAGTATAGAAATTGTTTGTGTAGTTGCCAAAATAATGATCAGGATGTTGGCACTATTTTTTCAACTTCATGCATTGGTCTTCCTAACATCTCAATATTTTTTTGTGCATTTCTTATACAAAGTTTGGAGCAGGATGAAAGGTTGTGCGTGTTTTATTATGTGCATATCTACAAATGAAATAAGAGATGAAGACTTTTGGATCAAAATTGCTCACTTGGTCAAGCCTCAACCATGAATAGAAGGTATGCCCTTTTTCCCATCGACATTTAATTTCACATCATAATCATTAGGTATAGGAAATAAGGTTAGTGTTTTATCAATTATCTATGGTGAGATATCAACTCACTCATCGAGGAATCCATTAGTTAGTAATAGTGAAAAATCCCTACAATACTACTGCTGACTCCACTGGGGAAATTCATAAAATTTCTACTTTTTGGGTTATCTTAGTTGTCTTTTGATAGGATAAACTTTAGATTTGATTGTTGGTGATGTATTGGCTCTTAGTAAACACCATGGTAGGAAATATAGTTCTATTTTCATGCCTAGTTTTTTTATTTTTTGCATCTCTCAAAAAATAAAAAATAGATGTCATAGTATGTTAAGTATGTCATAGACCTTCAAATGGTTCCATAACTGATGCCATTAAACACCGACTCAATCCTAAGGACAAATAAGAATAAAAAACAACACACGTTAATTAATCTAGGACTCAAGCACACAAACAAACCTTCTCACAATGAAGTGCTAGTTGGTGATGGAATCCAACATCACAGGATTGATGCATGAAGGGGATCAGTTTCGGCAGGTGGGAAAGTTACGTTTGTTGGATTACAAAGAGGGGGGTGAATCAGTAATAGTGCAATATAATCATTTTTAACCATATAATCCAAGTGTTATATCAATGTAGCATTATCATCCAATAACTGTAGAGTAAATAAGCAATGAACAAATGCACAATCATACACATACACAACACACCATTGTTTTACGTGGAACCCAAAGCGGGAGAAAACCACAAAATGATTTTTCTTATATGTCTTGAAGAATTACATTCATTGGAAGCACCAAATTCCTTTGTTTTCCAGCTGCAACTGGAAGGAGGCTCCAACCCCCTAGTTTCTCAGGCTACAACCTGAGGGAAGCTCCAACTCCCCAATTCTCTAGCTACAACTAGAAGGAGGCTACAACCCCCTATGTT
>JASDQU010375066.1:5586-24437 GCA_032191745.1 Picea mariana | reverse complement strand
ATTTCAAATCTACAGCGATTGAGAGGGATATTGGAGATTCGGGCACCTGGGTTGTTCTTACCATCACCCGATCTATATTCTTGGAGAGTTTCAGATCATTTGGAGACCTCCTTCATCAGGGTCAAACCAACTAGGGTTTCAGTCATCTAGTGGGGCACACCATTCAGTGGAAAATTCAGATCTACGGAGTTTGAGAGTGGATTTGGGAATTTGGACATCTGGGTTTGCCTTGCAGTTGCCCGATCTATCATTTGACATATTTCTTGGGATGATTGGACAGTTTTGGTAGCAGGGAAGAATTATTCAAGGCTTCAGCATTCTAGCAGGACGTGGTACTTTCCAGCTTGGAGGTTGAGCATTAGTACGGCCCAGATCTGCTTGATTTAGTCTTCATTGTATATCCATCCTTTGGAGGCTCATTTTGTATTGTCGGGAGCATTTTGTAGCAGCTCATATCTATTGCTTATACGACCATCTGAGGTTTATGCTAGATCGGCCATCTATTGTATTGATCTTACATTGCTCATAATAAAAAGGTCAAATCTTTGCTTGTGCTTCTACATCTTGAATATATTGTGATCTCCTTGTGTTGATGAATCTTGTATGCACTTAAAAACTCGATAAATTAGTATTAGTTAGTGATTCCAAGAAAGAATTTGGCTTGGTGTCATTACATTTCTGCTATTGTGCCTCAGTTTTCAAGGGAAGTATTTGCCTCGAGAGTCAGCCATCACAAATATCTTGTTTCAAAACCTATGTCAGTCCATGTTCATTTGATCTACCAATTAAATCTCTTTGTCATTTTCATGTTGTTGATGGGGGATACATCAAGGCCCTCCTTTGATGAGTCTATTTATGTCAAATTCAACACATTATCCAGGAACTAGACTTAGAAACCAGTTAGTACCTTGGGACCTGCATGCCCCAATGGCAGGCCTCCTCACGTTTGATAGTGGGTTTACATCATTGACCTCTGATCGGATGATTCCACGGATGTTTGAATTCAGCTCCTCTATTCACATTCGTCGAAATGTACTAGAGTACCTTGGGAATCATTGACATCAATGGTGATCTCCCTCGTGCTTGTTAACAATTTACATCACAAACCAATAATCAAGTTGTTTCTGTCATGTTCAACATCAGGACATCTATTCACATGGTTAGATTTGTACTACATTGGGATCAGTAAGAAGATCCTGGGTTGATTCATCACTCTTATATGCACTTTGCCCAAGTTGCAAAGGAGTCCTTTTGAACTATGACACATATACTGTTACATAGATCCACTTTGTATTGGTCATGGCTATGTCTTGTCATCTCGTAGTTCCACTATGTATTCTTCATGGCTACGATCAGTTCAGGTCATAGGAGTTTATATCCACATTGTATCTTCAGTGGCTATACCTTTCCTCAATATAATTATGGATCTGCAATGTATTTTATGGTGGCCATACCTAAAAAGTCTTTATCACTCAAGCATAGGTATTCCTTCCTTGGGTTTTGAAAGATGTCATAATATTTGTTTGATGGTTGTGTGCAGCTTTTTCCATTTTCTCTGCATCCATACCCTTTCTCAAAAAATTATACTAAGTACTTCAATCATCATCATTTTCTAACTTCATACTTTGGGGCGCAATCTATTACACATCAAAATTACTCACTTCGATAGTGTCACAAGTGTCATTGTTACAAGTGTTGTAAGTGTCACATCTTGTCTGCAAGTGCCGCATATTGAATACAAGTGTTGTAAGTGTCAAAAACATCATAATTCCATCCTACCTATGTCATGCCTCTAACGACATCACAAATACATCTCAAACACTAGTTTGGAAGAAGAGAAATCATTTGACAGGGAGTACAAACCGTTTTCCACTGAAAGAACTACTAAAAATTAGATTTTGGAGAGGATCTCTCCCCTACCCACTATCAGGGAGTGTTGGCACTCCCTGAGCCTCTTTGGGGGAGTGTTTGAGTGCCCTGTGCACCCTTTTTGGGGAGCTATACCCTTTTCTAAGAAATTTTTAGGTTTGTTGAGACAAATCAAGGAAGAATCCCTCAATTCCTGAAGGTGGTTGGATTCGAATAGATGGTTAAGGCGCGATATTAGGGAAGATCCTCAACTGAAGGAGAGGAATCCTCAACTTATCCCAAATATCTCTCAAGTGGTTGGACCTCTCCAAGGTATTTTATAAGGAGGCATTCTCATGGTGAAAGGTACATGACGAAGAGACTAGAGATTGATACCAAACTTATGATCCTGTAAGTGGTATGAACAAAAGAGATTGAATATGTGACACTTATGATGTCATAAGTGATATTTCATTAGAGAAATCAGTGTATATTACTTGAGAAAAAGGGTTGGACAAGGAGAACTGGAAGAAGCTATTGCACCCTCATCTAAGGATTGTAAGTTCTTTCACTTGTTCTCATTAATAATCAATGCTTGGCCTATTTCTTTCAAACTTATGCCTGTTCCATATGAGTTTTCCTGCAGTAGATGGATCTATGTTTGAGCTAATCTCAGTAGATTAGGAATTACATTGTATCTTTGTTTGTTCTACAGGACCTATCAAGGATCTCAAGATTGGATCTCAACCTCGACTTTGCGAGGACAAACGCCATTAACAAGGTACATATCCTTCTTCTTCTCCTTCGTATATTATCTTGATTAGATCTAAAAGGATGTTAGTGTCCATTTAATAAATTTTTTGTCTTAGTCTTAGGAGTCTAGAGATGAAGAGGGAATCCACTTATCCGTAGGGGGATTCACCTACAACGAGAATGTTCTTCATCTTGGAGTGCATCATGGGGTTCTTCGAGATATTGATGGCACTTGTATTATCACAATAGATTGGAATGGGCTCATCATACTCAACCTGTATATCTGTCAGAGTTTTTTTCATCAAAAGAAACTATGTACAACATGATGTTGTTGCAATATAATTTGCCTCGGTTGTGGAGAAAGATACTGATGATTGTTTCTTTCTTAACCATGATACCAAACACTCATCTAAGTAGAACGTTTCTCCACTGGTGCTTCGTCGGTCATCAATACAACCTGCCCAAGCTGCATTTAAGCAGGCAATAAGTGATACATATTTTTCTTTTGGATAACATAATCCAAACTCTTATGTTCCTTTGAGATATATGAAAATCCTCTTTACTGCTAATACATGTGATTCCTTTGGTGCTGCTTGAAATCGTGCCACCTGTCCAACTGCCTGAATTACATCTAGTCTGGATGTTGTCCCATATAGTAGGCTCCAATCATTGACCTGTATTTCCTCTAATCTATAGACTTCAAATCATCATCTTTTCTCAACTTGCAATTGGTTTGCATGGGAGTGATAATTGGTTTTCAATCTTCCATTCTGAACCTCTTTAGAATTTCTCTGATATACTTGGTTTGAGAAATAAAAATTCCTTAGTTTCTTTGACATATCTGAAGTCCCAAAAAGAAAGACATTTATCCAAGTAATGACATTTCAAATTCATTCTGCATATCTTTTGAAATTTTTTGGCTTAACTTGTCATCATCACTACCAAAAATAATATCATCAACATAAGGTTCAACTAATAAAATATTATCTTGACTTACCTTGATGTAGAGGTTGTTGTATACACTTCTTTTGAACCCTATTTGTTGTAGATACTTATCCAGTCTAGAGTACCATGCTCTAGGAGCCTGTTTAAGACCATACAAGGCCTTCTTTAATTTATACACATAATCTGCATTCTCTGACAGTTGAAATCCTTCTGGTTGTTCAATGTAGTCTTCTTCTTCAAGTTCCCCATTCAGAAAAACTAATTTTACATCCATCTTATACACTTTAATATTTTTGGAGCATGCATAAGCTAAAAGAAAATAGATTGCTTCCATTCTAGAAACTGGGGAAAATGTCTCTTCAAAGTTGATTCCTTCAATCTATGCATATCCTTTACATACTGATCTAGCTTTGTTCCTTGTAACCTGTCCATATTCATTCAATTTATTCCTGAAGACCTACTTTGCGCTAATCACATTCTTATTCTTTTGTCTTGGAAAAAGTTCCCAATTGTCATTTTTCTCTATTTGATTCAATTCTTCATTCATGGCATTATTCTAAAATTCATCCTTGTTGGCTTCTTCAAAACAGTTTGGTTCAATTGTAGATAATAGTGCTACGTGTGTTTGTTATGGTGAACATATTTTTCTTCTAGTCTCAACTCCTGCATCTTTGTTTCCAATAATTTGATCTGAAGGATGATTCTTCTGTACTCGTCTGCTAGGTGTCTTTAGAGATACTTGTTGAACTTGCTCTTCTATTTCTCTTCGATTCTCTTCATCTTTTTCTTCTACTTCATCTTCTAACTTCTTCTTTGAAAAGTTGTTCCATTGATTTCTTTTCTTCTTCCTTTGATTCTGGTCTGCCTGTTTCATCAATTGTTACATTGATGCTTTCCACAACTTTGTTCAATATTAGATTGTAACACTTGCATTCTTTCCTTGTACTTGAGTAACCAAAAAGTACTACTTTTTCCACATGAGAGTCAAACTTTCCCATTTTTCCATCTTCTCTTTTGATGTAGCATTTTCTTCTAAAAAATCTGAAGTACTTCACATTTGCTGGTCTTCCTTTCCATAGCTCGTAGGTATTTTTATCAGTGTTGTTCCTGAGCATTACTCTATTTTGAATGTGAACTGTTGTATGCATTTCCTATGTCCAAAATATATCTGTCAATTTGGAATCCATTAACATTGTTCGAGCCATTCCCTGCACTGTCATGTTCTTTCTTTCAACAACTCCATTCTGTTGATGTGTCCTAGCAACGAAGAATTTCCTTTTTATTCCATGACTGTTGTAGTAGTCCATAAATTCCTTTGAAGTGAACTCTCCTCCATTATCATATCTCAAGCATTTGATTCTTGAATCCATATCATTTTCAACTATTTCCTTTTAGATCTTGAAGTTTTCAAAAGCTTTTGACTTGTTCTTGAGAAAACAAAATGTAGTCATTCTTGTATAATCATCAACTAATAACATAAAGTATCTCTCACCTTTTAAGCCCTTTTTTGTAGTTGTTCCAATTAGATAAGTATGCAAAATTTCCAGTGTTCTTGTTGTTGAATATTCCTTTGATTTGAACCTGATCTTTGTTTTCTTTCCTTGTTGACAATGCTTGCATAAAGTGTTGGTTGGTTTCATGATTTGGAGCATTTCTCTGACTGCTTCTCTTTTGCTGAATTTGACAAGGTTATCAAAATGCATGTGACCCATTCTTTTGTTCCATAGCCAACTTTCATCTTCCTTTCCTAGACAACACTTTTCATATCCAATTTCGCTTAACACATACATGTTGTTTGAAGTTCTTACAGCTGTACCGAACAAATTCCCTGAACCTTCTTTTCTTATCTCACACTTTTGTGAATCGGAAGTAACTTTATGACTTTGGTCACACATTTTACTCACACTTAGAAGATTATGTTTCATATCTTCTACCAGTAAAAAATGTTGTGCCTTTTCATTCTTGTTCCCAATTCAGATTGTGCCTTCTCCAATGATTTTGGCTGAATTATCATTTCTGAAGGAGTCTGAACCATTTCTTTCCATTCGTAATGTAAGAAATTTGTCTCTATCACCTGTCATGTGTTTTGAACACCCACTGTCAACATACCAACCGTGTTTCTTCTTCTTAGCTTGTAGAGTGACTATGCATTCTTCATTGCTATATTGATCTTGCTTTATTATCCATGTCATTTTCTGAGGTTCCTATCTATGACTCATGTTCTTATTGAGGTTTTTTAGGAGGGACTGTCATTCTACAATCTTTGGCCATGTGTCCAAAATGGTTACATTTGTAAAATTCCACTTCAGTGCTCAAAGATTCAAACCTGTTGTAACTTCTTCTTTTTGTTTCACTAGGTCTTCTTGAATAACCCTTTTGTGTATAACTCTCAAAGTTGTTATTGTTCCTGTTGTTAGCTCTGAAATTCATATCTTTATGTCCAAAATTATTACATGCATAACATAAACCAAAAAATATAGTTTGATACTTGGGAGTTGAATATCTTCTGAAAGGAGGTGCTCTAATGAATCCTTCTTCTTCTTGAGGCCTATCTGTGTGTTGTTGATTCTGAAATCTAAATCTTCTTGGTGGAGTGCCCCTGTAATCTTCCTTGTATATCTTCCTATCCTCTTTGATTTCTTCTGCATAGATTTTTGGATTTGTTTCTTTCTCTATTGTTTTGGAGCTTGATCCCTTTTCTATCTGATTGTATCCAAGTCTGGACTTGTCAATACGAGATTTTTTACTATTGATAATGTCATCTAGAACTTTTGAGTTATTCTGCATATTTTTCTTTTGAATATCGTTTCTTAGTGTGACAATCTATGGTTCCAAGTTTTCAATGATCTTGTCCTTTTCTTCTAGTTGTTCTTTGAGTGCTTCTTCAATTCTTTTATCTTCTTCTATTTGAACATTCAATTTTGTGATCATTTGTTCTAGTTCTCGAGTGTCCTTTTTCTTGTCTATTTCTTCTTGTAGTTTCTTGTTTTTCTTCTTTTCTCTTTTGATTACTTCTATGGCACACATTAATTTTTCTCGATAGTCAACTTCTACCTCTTCAATTTCTTCTTCGACTTCTTCATATTCTTCTTCGGCTTCTTTATATTCTTCTTCATAGTCTTGTTTGTCAGAGTCTTTTACTGCCATGAATAGAACTCTTCATGTCTCACTGTCACTGACTTCATCTTCATCTGATGATGAGTTGTCTTCTTTGGTGCATAAGATTTTCTTGAAAATTTTCTTTGTAGTTATTTTGCCTTTATATGTGTTTTCATTTTGAGTAACCTTCATCATTTCTCTTTTTCTTATGAGGACATTTGTTAGTAAAGTGACCAATACCATCACAATTAAAACAAATTAAAGGAATCTTACCTCTATACCTACCATTGGCTCCCTTGTTCAATATTTTAACGAAGTTGGCCACTCCTTCATCATCTTCCGAGACGTCACTACTACTGCTATATTCTTGTTGTTGGTGTTTCTTTTGCTTTGATCTTTTGGATGATTTGAAGGCTTATTCTTTAACATCTAGATTTTCTTGTTCAGTTCTCATTTCATATGCTGTGAAGATTCCATGCAGTTCATCCATGCTTATTGATTTTAGATCTGATCTTTCTTCTAGTGTTGATATATTAGGGGTTGAATCTCATAGGAAGATATCTTAGTACCTTTTGAACAATTATAGATTCTTCAATTTCTTCTCCCAATCCTATGATTGCATACACTGTTTCATCGAATCGTAAGAAGTAGGATGCAATATTTTCATCTTCCTTCATTTTTAGTTGTTTGAACTAACCTCTGTAAGTTTGAAGCTTTGTTGCTTTGACCTTTGTTTGTCCTTCATTAATATTTTGAATCTTGTCCCAAATATCTTTAGCGGATTTACAATGTGCAACTTTGGTGAATACCGTATCACTGAGACCATTCAAAAGTGCATTTTTGGCTTTGGAATTATTCTCACCAAGTTTCACTGCTTTATCATTTGTTGGTGGAACTGCTCGTGTTGTGTATCCCTCTGCAATTTATTGCCAAACTTGAAATCCCTATGCCTGTATATATGTCTTCATCCTTATGCTCCAAAAAGCATACTTCTATCCACCAAACTGTGGTATTCCATATTTGTACAAGTTGTTTCTCTCAATGATCTACCTTTCAGTGGTTAAACTGATTTTTGAAGGAACCTGCTCTGATACCAGTTGTTGGATTACTAAGAGGGGGGGTGAATCAATAATAGAGAAATATAATCTTTTTTAACCATATCATCCAAGTTTTATATCAATGTAGCATTGTCATCCAATAATTGCAGAGTAAATAAGCAATGAACAAAGGAACAATCATACACATACACAATACATCGATGTTTCACGTGGAAACCCAAAGCGAGAGAAAACCACGTAATACTTTTTCTTATATGTCTTGAATATTTACATGGTTTTATATTTGTTTCTTATATTTATCATATGCAGAAGATAGAGGCAGAAGACAGAGGCATGGTTTCAGGGAGAGAATGAGTGATATGATTTCAGTGTTGCATCAGAGTGTTGCCATCAATGCCAAAGGGGGATATTGTTGATTAAGGTTGGTTGCCATTGATGCCAACCCTTGAAGAAATTATCATAGCACAGAGGTTTGGGTAATTAACTCAAGTTAATTCACTATCCTTCATCTCATTATTCCACCATTAAGCATGGTTTCTATCACTCCACAAAGCGTCTTCCTGTGAGGGATTTCACCATAAGGGGACCACTTTGGAGTTCATCCATATTTACTTCTTATCAACCATGAAAAGACAATAATGAGTCATATTTACATCAAACAAACTTGAGCTAATTACCCAAACCTCTATGCTACGAGGCTTTATTCAAGGGTTGACATCAATGACAACCAAACTTAATCAACAATCTCCCCCTTTGGCATTGATGGCAACACTCTGATGCAACACTGAAATCATATCACTCATGATCCCCCCTGGAACCATGCCTCTGTCCTCTACATATGATAAATATCTCCCCCTTTGTCATCAATGGCAAAGGTATATTTCCATCCGGGGTTTCTCCCCCTAACTGAACTAACACCTTCTTAACAAACAACCTTAATGAACAACAACGTTGACAACCTTCTTAACAAACTAGCACCCTAGTGAAAGTTACCTCACCGAGTAGTGGAAAACCCTCCAAGGAGTCTAAGTGAGTCTAGCCAACGTGAATCCAAGGGACGACACCACCTTTCTTGTGTTGTCACATTGGGTAGGAAGTATAAAATATTATGGCCTCTATGGTACCACCTATTATACCAAAGTAGAGGGGGGGAAGTCGACAGTCAACACCAAGACCAACAAAGCAGGTTTGATTACTCTGGTATCTCTAATGCGACCTCGTGATTGACCCTTGTGTTAGAAGGGCTTCCCAAAGTTAGTGATATAGAAACTACATTTCACTCCCTAACTCAAATATTTATGTTTATTTATCATCTTTGGAAAGTTATTCTCACAATACTATTCCAAAGCTCTACACCTAAGCTAAGATGGGTTTGAAGAGCCCTAGAAAATTTGCTAGATAAATTTTAATTAGCGCTTGATTTTAGGTTGTTGTTACTCAAAGGAGTGGTTGTGAAATTGATGGCGTTTAGACTCAACTCTTTAAACCATGCAAGAGGAAAATGAAATGTAATAATTTCAACTTCGATGAAAACTAGCTATGGGAAGGAGTAATAAGTTTCAAGCAAAGAAATAATTTCTTGATTGATTACTATTTGGATCAATTGATAATACTGTGAGATGTCAATGAAAATAATTCACAAGAACTTAAACTTTATAAAGTGTAACATAAGGTGGAAAATCAAAGGTGTTCATAGACGTTATTGTTATCTAGTTAAAGCTTCATCCAAAATCCAACAAAAACTTCAAATCATTACTGTGAAAGGTGTAGAAACATATATATGGGAAGCTTCATCCAAAATCTAGCAAAAAAAATCAACCATTCACTTTTGTTAACATATGGGAAATCGTTGGTACATATTTCACCTATTTATGGCAAGGATGATATTCAATAATATTCAACAATCAAGTAAAGGATTATTTCTCCCTTTTTATTTTACATAACACTAACGTTTTCATTTGAACAAGAAACTAGATATATGTTATGGGAATTATGTGTATAGTGTGTAGGACATGCTTTTATTGTATATACTACTTTGTTGGTTCAAATGAGACAATATGGTGAAATGTTATCAGTTTAGTGCTATCATCAATGGACTTATAGGTTCGATAACAAATCGAGACACAATTATTTAGTTTAACATTACATACATTGAAATTTCTATACAAAAACCCAATTCAAATCCATCCATATCATCCCCTAAATCGAAAACCTAATTCAAATCTGGCCATTGGGAGTGCTTTACAACCCATTTAGACTTCTGGAAGAAACATACCAATTTTGTCTCCATTTTTTGGTGATCCCCTCTAACTTAACTTCTATCCCTATCAATGGCATAATTGTGTAGCCACTATAACTTAACTTCTATCCCTAATTGTGGAGGCCCAATTCTACCTTATTCTATTTCCCATCACATGAAATAGTTTTATCACCCAATATTGCAACTTGAAAGTCAAAGATAGGGTGAAAAAACACGTTTAGTTGTTTTTCATTCATGTATCTATCAAAATATGTGAACTGCAACTATCTATAAGTTTTGGTGCATATGAAAATGCACTTTCTTACTTCAACACACTTTCTTTAGTGTCAATTTTTCCTTGCATGCATTATTTTCTTTAGTGCTTTCGTACACATAGGAAATTAATCTTAGATTTTTTTTTCTTCCTTGATTTAATGAGAGATTCATGGCATGCATTTGTTTATAGAACCTCTCTAGAAAACACTTGCATTTGTACTACTTAGACCAATATTTTTTTGTCGATAAGTCAATTAATGAGCATATAAATACTCTTTTGCAATAGTCTAGTTTTACAGCACATCTAGTTTTGTGGGGGATTTGTTGTGGATTAATTTGTTGGTGCACATTATGTGGATATCGCTAAAAATATCACCTACTTACCTAGGGAAATTCTTCATGGTACAATTAAAAATCGCATGCATGATTAGGAGAAATTTTCTTGGTGTGGGAACCCACTTCTATTATGCTAAACAAGTCATTATTACACAATTTCTTTGTGATGGTGAAATCACTCTTTATTTATGATGGTTCGATAAATCAAAACTGAAGTTTCATGGCATCATGGGAGAAAGATCTGCCTAGAAGGGAGTCCAAAAAACCTCGTCTATCTCATCTACTCTAGTTGGGTTCAGTTTCAATCCTGGATTGAATTTACCAGCGTGAATAAAGAAAAGCAACGAATGAACAGGTTGTTCCAATTGGCTAAACGATAGATTTTAGGTTAGCGAAAATTTGTGATTTTTTCAGAGGGATTTTGAACAGCCTTTATATATGTAATTATGCATCATTCATAATGTGACTCAAAGAATGATGAAGTATCTATTTTGTAGTATCTTTCATAGATTTAAAGGAATCCTTCTATTACACTACTAGATTCTCTATTCTATAGTCACTTAATGGTGTTCTAAACACTCTTCTATTATGATACTAAATGCTCTATCTGATAGTTTATTTAATGGCCTTAAAGCAACTAGATTTATGCTACATAAATCATAGTTCCATAGTAGGGTCATTTTTCTAAAGCTTCCTTCCCTCAACTACAAAAATATATTCCATAGTAGAATGAATCCTATAGCAATGGATTGAAGCCAATTTCCCCTTCTTACACCATTTAATTACCATGAGTGGAAATCAAATATGCTATTTTTTTTTAGGAGTAGAGGCCTATTTAGAATCACGATGGGGATTAAATTTGAACCTATACTAGATGATGAACATAAGAAGTGGTTTAACAAATGTGATGGAGCCTATGGTTTATTATGTCTCTCCATCTCTCTTGATCTTCTTTTACACATTAAATTTGGTAGTTCATGTAGATTTGAACCTTGTACAATATTTACTGCAAACAAATTTTCAGTAAATGAACAGAAAAGATACAATGGAAAATACACACATTACACATATATTTTTCCCCTAGAAACCCAAAATCAGGAAAACCAACATATTCTATATTCATTCATAGTGTTACATTGTGTAGAATAAAATATACATATAGGAGCCAACGAAATCCAAAACCCTAAACCAAATACCTGGATTAGTCAACAACCCTAATTCCTTAACCGAGAATAGAAAACCATTGGAAAAAAACCATGTGCCAAAAAACCACCCAACAATGGACATTAAAAATGAGGCGACATGAAAATGGAGGCAAAAATGCGGCACATATCCTGAGGAAAAAATAATTCTTGGGGGTGATGCCCCTGATCCCCCATGCAGGGGGCCATTGCCCCCATGAACCCCCTTTCATGCCCAACACAACATAGACACTAGTTCTATTCAGGCAAAGAATATAACGCATACCCAAAATTCTCACACTTGTTGTTTTCTTTGCATACTGTGGGTTACATGGCTACATAGTCAACAATCTAAGGAAACAATGCCCATGAATCCTCTACACCAAGAGAGCTTCTCAGTGCTCACATATTTTGTTAATGAATCTACAACATTATTCAAAGTGTCCACTTTCATCAACAACACTTTCGTTTCTTCAAACATGTCTCTCACAAAGTGATATTGAATATCAATATGCTTTGTCTTTGAATGATAAGATGGGTTCTTCACCAAAAAAATTGCACTCTGAATTTCACAATCGATTCTTACAGCGTTTTATACCAACCCAATACCTGACACAATATTTTAACCATGCTGCTTCCTTACTTGCATGAGTGGCTACCATGTATTCAACTTTTGTATTTGAAAGTGCCACTACAACCTATCTTTTGCTCATCCAACTGATTGCTCCTCCAAGCAGGTTAAAAGCATACTAGCTTGTAGATCTCCTATGATCCATATCTCTAGCCTAGTCTGCATCCACAATGCCATGTATATCCAACATTATGTCCAATCCCAGTCTTCCTTGGTAGAACAATCCATAGCTAGAAGTTCCATGCAAATACCCAAAAACCCTTTTTTATCGTTGTTCAATGCTCCTTCCCTAGTTTTGACATATAATTGATCAAACCTCCCACTGCATGTGCAATTTTCGGTCTAGTATAGACCATTTCATACATCAAACTTCCAACTTCATTCGCATATGTAACACAAGACATTTCCTCCTCCTCCTCTTGTGTATTGGGACACAGATCCACAGATAACTTTACACCAATAGGAATAAGAACCTTGACAGGTCTACATTCCTTCATATTAACCCTATGTAATATTGCCTCATCATATTTTCTCTAATTTAACCAAAGTTTCCAATTTTTCAAATCTCTTTTAATTTCAATGCCCAAAATGAAATTTGAAGCACCGATATCCTTCATGTCAAATTTAGAGGACAACTGAGTTTTCACATCCTGTATAATCTCTTTGTTGTTTCCTATTAACCACATGTCATCCACATACAATACCAAATAAATCAAATAATCACCAATTAGTTTAAAATACACACAATGATCCTATTTTCTTCTTGTGAATCCAAGTCCCATCATATAAGTATCAAAATTTTGATACCACATCCTTGGTGATTGTTTTAAACCATACATAGACTTTTTCAGCTTACATACCAACTTCTTCTTTCCCTTCACAACAAATCCTTTTGGTTGCTTCATATAGATTTCTTCTTCCATATCCCCATGTAGAAATGTTGTCTTAAAATCCATCTGTTCTAATTCAAAATCAAACGCTTCAGCAACAGATAACAAAAATATTATAGAAGTTAACTTGGCAACAGGAGAAAAAATATCACCAAAATCAATTCCCTCAACTTGGGAATAACCCTTTTCTAATAACCGATCTTTGTATTTCTCCACTTTTCCTTCTACATTCAACTTCTTTTTAAATATCTATTTCTTCCAATGGGATTTCTTTCAGTTGGAAACTCCACTAGATTCCAAGCCTCATTCTTATACAAGGCTTCCATTTCTTCATCCATGGCCTTTTTCCAGAGCATTCCATTCTCTGAATCCACTACCTACCTGATAGTTATAATATCATCATCAGTAATATAAAAAGAAAAATTTGAACGGAAGTTAAATGGAGTATACCTTTCCAGTATCCTTCTTTCTCTAACGAATCTCCTCAATACTGGAGTATGAGGATTTTCTTTTTCTGATTCATGTTCTTCTTTAGAATCTCATTCATCATCCTTTAAGTGAAACTCTATTTTCTAAGGTTCTTCCTTGGTAGGAATTCTTCTTTAACAACATCCTTCATTTCTCTAAATACCACATCTCGACTATACACAACCTTATTAGTTTCTGGGTTCCAAATCTTATAACCTTTGAGACCATCTTTATACACAATTAAGATACACTTTTCATCCTTCTTATATAGCTTACTCATGTTTTCCTTTGGAACATGAACATAGGATTTATTTCCAAATACCTTGAGATGTGTGAGAGAAGGTTTCTTACCAGTCCATACCTCTTGTGGAGTCTTGTCATTCAGTGCTGATGACGGTGATCTATTAACCAGGTAACATGCAATACCCACCACCTCTGCCCATAATTATTTCCCTAACCCTGCACCACTGAGCATGCACCTTTCTTTTTTCATCAGCGTCCTATTCATCCTTTTTTCAACTCCATTCTGCTAAGGTGTATATGGACTAGTCTTATTCCTTTCTATACCACAATTCTTATAGAATTATTCAAACTCATTCCCACAGAAATCTCCACCATTATCTAACCTCAACACTTGAATTATTTTCTATGTTTTATTCTCAACAAGATCCTTAAACTCTTTAAACCTGTCAGAGACTGCAGATTTCTTCCTGAGGAAATATATCCAAGTATTCCTTGAGAAGTCATATATAAATGATACTTAGTACACATATTTTCCCAATGATGAAACCAACACAGTTCCAGACACATCACTGTGAACCAGCTTTAAAATTTCTTCTTCCCTCATTGCACCAGAGGGGAATCTTACTTAATTATGCTTCTCATATACATAATGTTCACAGAAATAAAAATACAGAGAGTAGCTAGATAGACCTTCAACCATACCTTTACCATGTAGTAGTCGAAGACCCTTTTCTCCGATATGCCCCAGTCTTTGATTCCATAGAATACAATTTTCTCTAGAGACTCTTTCTTCTTCAACTCCAATATTAGGAACAATGGAACTATTACACCCATCACTAATAGTGCTTCCTTGCAACTTTTACAGAGTTCCAAACCAAACTTTATTCAACAAAACCATTTCTCCTCGAACCATCCTGTAGGTTTCCTTTTCAAATATTGTTTTTACCCCTGCATCGTCCATTTTTCTTAGATAAATCAAATTTCGATCCAAACCTGGGATGTGTAGAACACTAGGTAGTGTTCTAATCCTTCCATCTATGAGCCTCAACTTGATTTTTCCTCATCCTATGATTCTGGTTGTTGAATAATCACCTAGGAAAACATTACCTCCATCATACCTTTCATATTCATAGAACCACTCCCTGTGGGGAGTCATATGAAAGGATGCACCCAAGTCAACCAACCATGCCTCATGATCTGCATGTGTGCTTGAAGAATCAAAGTACACATCCCCTCCTTCTTCCTTGGAGGTCTTTTATTCTATATAAGTAGCTTCTTCAGATCCCTTATTGTTCTCAATTTTGGATCTACACTACTTCTTGTAGTGCCCTTCTTTTCCACATCTCTAGCATACATTTACAAACTTCCTGGGAGATTTAGATATACCATTAGACTTAGATATCCCACTTGAGGAATTAGATCTATTTCTTTCCTAGGAGCATCATCTTGCAAATAATGTGTCTATGCTTTGTCCTTCCATGTTCTTCCGTCTCATTTCCTTTGAAAAAAAGGATGAGACCACTTCATCAAAATTCAAGGAAGTTGTATTACTACCTATAGCCACACCCAAACTATCCCACGAGTCTCGTAAAGAGCACAGTAAATTGATACACTCATCTTCATATAAAATTTTTATCTCAACAGATACTAACTAAATTACCATAGTATTGAATGAATTCAAATGCTCTGCCACCGAGTCTCCATCTCTCATCTTCATGTTATACATCTTCTTTCTCAAAAAAAATTTATTTACTAGGGACTTAGACTAATACAACTTCCCCAAGAGACACAGTTGGATTGTGCTCTTCGCCTTCCAATCCATCTTTTTCCAGTCATCTGATGAAGTTCTTGTAGGTGCAGTACCTAGACCCATAATGATCCTCTTTCAACCAATATATATTCCATATTGAGCTTCCACAGCTCAAAAAATTTCCCATTAAACTTCTCTATCTCCATTTTCGAACTGCTCTCCATTTATTTTCACCTGAAAAATCATTACCAAAAATCTCTCATTATAACAAGGCTTATCACAGTCTTGAGCCAAACCCTTGACCAAAAATGCGTCCCCCTGAAGCCAAAAAAGATATGATATCAAATGTAGATTTTAACCATGTACAATATTTATTGCAAACATATTTTCAGTAAAAGAACAGAAAAGACACAATGGAAAATGCACACATTACACAAAGATTTTTCCCTTGGAAACCCAAAACTGGGTAAACCAGTATATTCTATATTCATTCATAGTTTTATATTGTTTACAATAAAATATACATATAGGATCCAGAGGCATCCAAAAACCTAACTCAATGACATAGATTAGTCAAAAATCCTAATTCCTTAACCGAAAGTAGAAAACCATCGACAAAAAACTATTTGCTGAAAATCTGCCCAACAATGGACATGAAAATCGAGGTGACACAAAAATCGAGGAAAAATGTGACACATTTCCCTAGGAAAAAACATTTCTCGGGTTCACTGCCTCGCCACCCCCTTGTACGCTCGGTGCAACGTAGACAGTAGTTCTAGTCATGCAAATAATATAACACATACCCAATAATTCACCCAATCAAATATGGACTACTTTGGAAGGATTTTTTGGGAAGCATGATGTGTTAAGAGGACACCACTTGGAGAAGGGGATCATCATATTAATCCTATAAATATTTGATGCCATCCAAGAATTTCTCACCAAGTTAAAATCCTAATGCTACAATTGAAGTTGTGCAAGATTGACAAGGAAAATGAATAATTTGTTCTATCCATTCTTTCCAAACTTGGACCTGATTAGTCTATTTTCATTTCCACATTCCATACCACCAAGAATTATTTTGGAACTTCTTGGAAGATGGAATCCCTTCATGATTTTGTTTTTGTGTTGACAAGGGAGCAATATAATTTTATACACATGTGTGATTTAAAGAAATCCAAAGCACATTCCCTTGCTACAAATTGGGGCACTAAGGAGTCCTCAAAATCCTCAAGCAATGTTACAAACAAAATTAGAGAAACAAAGATATAAAAAATGGCCATTAACAAGGGAAAAAAATTGAGAGCTACCAAAGTTGTGGAATGATGCAGGAGCATCGTCAGCAACAAGTAAGCGTGGAGGCAGAAGACAGCAGGGATGAGCACCATCACATTTTTGGCACATGTTGAAAATGTTTGAAATGTTTTTGAAAGTTTGGATGCCCAGACACTAATGAAATAGTTAAGAAGGCATACTTCCATATTGTAAATAGATCTTGAGCGATTTTCTCTCATTTGTAAAGTGTAGAGGCATTTATGCATAGCTAATGAAAGTAGGTAGATTTAAATTCTAGATTAGACAGTTTTAGGAGCTGGAGGGAAAACCGACTATAGACACCCTCATCTTTGTATCATGGTATCAATCAGGAGGGAATGTATGATTAAGAATAGGATCATAGAGGAGAAATAGAGAGTGGTAGAGAAGAATCCATGTACAAAAGTTATGAAATTAATACATGAAGCTTTGATTCAGACCCATGGGGTTCTAATGTTTTCTGTATATACATGTTGAATGCTATGCTTATGGTCGTTTTACTCTTTCTATTGTGCATTTGATTTTATGCTATGTATGTATGATTTCATGTTAAGTGTTTGAAGTTTGAGAGAGTAAGGAAATGAGTTTCAATTGTTTCTCTTCTTGAGTCAGAGTTCCTGCAAGGAGTGCAGTGAAGCATCTGCAAAGAGTGCATTGACGGGTTCAGAGTTCATCTCTGAAATCTTAGGAGGGATATCATTGTTCTCATTTCAATTGAAGTGAAAGACAAGCACAAAATATGTTCAAGGTGTGCACAGTCTGGTCGAGAAATTAGAACACATAGACTAAGGTTGAGAGATTGAAGGACTGTTGTTGCAGGGTTGCACAGAGTCAAGAGATTCAAATATTTAGGAATATTGAAGAAGTGTCGCAAGGAGTGCGTGCAAAATTATTTTAGGAGACTTGAGTTTGTGAAAGGAATCTCAGGAGGGTCAACACTTTCAAATTTTTGAAGAGCAGAAGAGGAGTTTTGGGTCACTGTGCAGGGGCCAGATACAGGAAAAGGATCGCAGGTCTGATTGAGCTAGAAGGTTGTTTGGGGAGAGATTGAAAGGTCATAATTCTCCAAGGGGGATTCCCGAAATAGCAAGAACTGTAGGATCTACAGGAGTTGCAAGGTGGATAAGGGGCCGTTGATATTGACATATTGGGATGTTAGGTCATTTCACCATTTCGGGGTTCGAGAGTCTGAAGTTTAAGCCAAATCCTTGGTTGATCAAACCCCCAAAACGTGAAGAGAAGTATTCATGTGTGGAAAGAGCGGGGAAGAGTATAAGTGTTTTGGAACATAAGAATTCAAAAAATCAGGGATTACGTGGACATAAGGTGGTTCAAGAGTTCCAAACTCCTGATACCTGGAAGCCCAAACAAGAAGAAGGCAACACGTGGAAGGACATGAGACTTTCTATCGAGGGTCGTGAAAGAAGAGGAGTAGAAATACCATTTCAACATTTCAGGACTTTGGAGACCGGAAGACGGAAGCGACAAAGCATTCGATCCTTAGCATATCAAACTTCCAGTAAGCAAAAGTTCGAAAGGATTTCAGGAGACGTAATTTCGAAATTTTGGGGTTCGGAGTTTCGAGAGCCCCGAGGACATAGTGGAAGCACTTTTTAGTGGTTGAAATACCGAAACTACGAGGAGGAAGGAAGGACTAGAACATTTCCATTTCGGTAAATCGAAAGTCAGAAGTTCAGGACTCCAGGATTTGAGAGCAGAGTTGCACGTCATCATCACTCTCGAGTTCGCGAAAGCTGAAATTGACATCAGGAAAGGCAAGTATTAGTATTTCAGGTTTAGGAGGTCGAAGAGGTAAGGCG
>JASDQU010375065.1:58526-71244 GCA_032191745.1 Picea mariana | reverse complement strand
CTGTGGTTGCTACAGTTTTTCAAGTCTTGTTGTTTCCACATGAGGGTCGGACAATGACCATTGATCAACTGTCTTTCTCCAGACCTGACCCATCTTTGGGGGCATCCACGGTCCCGATGATTGATAATCCTCAACCCGGTGTCGTTAACGTAGGGGTTGGTTTGTGCCCATCCTTGATGGGTACCTTCGATTACCCACCTCCTCACGATGATGTCAAATTTATATCTAATCACCATAAGGTTGAGATTTTTCAAGTTTCATCATTCCGCACGACTTACTTTGAGGATCCTTGGATTCTTCCTTCCCCATCAACCATGATGGATGAGACAGGGAACTTAGGCATGTACATGCCCTTGTCTACCGCTGAGGTAGCATACTCTTTAGTCCAGCAAGCTTTAGCTAACCCTGATCCAAATCCTACACAAGAGTTAGATCAGCGTCTAGAGCCTATTTGGGCTCAGGGTTCTCTCGCTAACGTCGATTCGTTAGACTTAGTATTGCCTTCTGATGAAGCAGTAATCAAAGCAATGACTAGTTCAGACAAACCTTGGGAAGATCTTCATCACATATCATATTTTCTCCCAGAATTAAGCCGAATCGAAGCAGGAGAATTCACCGTTACCATAACGAGAGATCAGCCATGTCTTATTAATCTCTTAACTACGCAGGAAATTTATGCTGAGGGAAATATGCAACCATTGCTGAAACGATACCTATCAATATCTCCAAAACCCCTGGTGTCATAGACAATATTTTCGTCGGAGCATACAACTCCCCCAAGGAGATGCCAGGCATCGACCCACAAAGAGTCTATCATGAGCTAACTTTGTTGTTTTTCAAGCTCACTTTGAGATTCAAAAACAACATCCAGCGATACTGCATTTATGCTTTTCAATCTCGTCCAGATTAACTGAGAAAAGTAACCATTGTGGAGTCTTGTTTAAGCCCTTTTCAGACTCCTTAAATATGAAAAGATTGTCGAGTGACCTGGTTTCTTCAAACTCGTTAAATTGGTCCAGAAGAATGTTCCTTAAATAGGTCTTCTTTTAATCCCTTTTTAGAACCTCTAAAAATGAAAAGATTACCGAGCGATCTTGTGGCCTTTCATGCTCGTTAAATTGAAATTTGAAGTCACGTCTGTCTGGCGGTAGTTTACCCCTTTTTCGGTCCGGACAGTCAACTGTACGAACAAAGGTATACTCTATCGAATTCTCATTCTTTAGAAGAGTACTCTCAGGTATATTTTATTCCTTTTTTGGGCCGGAGGGACTAAACTTACGAAAGAGAAACCCCCATGGAGTCCATAGTTAAGCTCTTTTTAGACTCCCTAAAATTGAAAAGATCGTCGAGTGACCTTATTCTTTCACACTCGTTAAATTGGTCCAGAAGAATATTCCTGACAGAGTCCATAGTTAAGCTTTTTTTAGACTCCTTAAAAGTGAAAAAATGGCCGATTGATCTTGTCCTTGTCACACCCGTTAAAATGGTTTTGAATTGATGTCTAATCGGTGCTAGTTTATCCCTTTTTCGAACCGACTAGACTATTTTCGAAAAAGGTACCCCAACGGAGTCTCCTTTTATGCCTTTTCAAACTCTCTAAATATGAAAAACCACTGAGCTTACCTTCTCTGGGCTCCTTAAACTTACATCGAAGGGCGTTACCATTGTGTGTTCTATCAACCGCATTTGCATACCTTATCCATCATCCTTGTGACAGTTTGCTTCTGCGTCTTAACACCTTTGGCTGCCAAAGGATTTTCCCCGAGTATCATTTTACTAGAACATCAGTCTTGTCCTTGTGCCTTGAGATTGTATGTTTGCAGTACTCGTTCCTCCATTGTAACGTAATATTCCTTTATTCTTTTTTCCAAAATTATTGAAAAGAACAAAAAAATAAAATATACCCCAAAAAGAGGATGGGAAAAGTATTTTCTTTATTGGCAGCATAATGAGTCGCCCTTGGATAACGCACATCTGTCTGTTTGATCATCAAACTGTGGGATGTAGTACGACCTTAGGAAGCTTTTCTCGCTATATAGAGTTGTGTCCTCCACCGTTTGGTTATTCTTCCAAACATATGGAGATTTTGTGTTTCCTCCTACTTCATAGACTTATGATTAACATATATGTTACCTGAGTCTTATCACTTGTCGTGCTATTCTCCAAGGGAAGTTTGTCACTAAGCCTGAGTCGGCCCCTCTGCAATATGTCTCTTGTTCACAGACTCGGCCATCCTGAATGTCCAATCAAGTCCTTGTTTGAAATCACTGAAGCCTTCAGTCCGATCATCAAGATTATCAAGTCCATAACTGACGAGCAATCGAAGACCTCTGGGTAGTGCAGTTGTACACTTATATTACACTCCTACCTGAGTTTTAGAAGATTTTGAAGTTGTTGCTCGAGCTCTGAAGTCCAGCCATCAGGCTGAATTAGCTTCTGGAAGATGGATACTCTAAATGTATATCTTTCTGATTTCAAGATGTAGCTCCACTGTGTATTATTCGCATATACTCTTTATAGTTATTTGACATGGATCTATAATGTATTTGATTGGTAGCCATTTTTTTATTTTATCCCGAGCATGGGTATGCCTGCCTCGGTGAGACATTTGTTATTTTGTAGATGACACCTCTTAGTTCCTAATCCTGGTAATGTATTTTGGCCATAAGATTCTCTTCTGACCTCACACATTAGGGGGCATCTGTTATAACCCTAAATTTCACCACACATGCTTACCTGGCATCAGGCCAACTCATATCCCTTCTTTTCCAAGACTCCATTGAACAACTCTTTGAAAATACACTTGTATCAAGGCCCACGCACCCTAACCCATTACTGCATGCGTTTGCACGCTAGCTGACTCATGGCAGCCCATGTGTACCTAACAAAGAACGAAAAAAAGGAAAGTTGCCGATGGAACAAAAAGATATGGGTTAGTTGACTGAAACTCTTGGCCATGCATGGCTGAGGGTTCGTCCAAAACCCTAGCTCCTTCTAGCCTATAAAATAAGGGGTAAGGGTACCATTTGGAGGAGGAAAAAATATAGCGAAGAAAATCTGCCCATTTACGTAATCCATTGTCCCAACCCTTTAGCCTTTCCTCATGCCAAAGGAGATTTAACGCAAAGCAGTTGAAGGACATAATAAGAGGAGCCCAGGATCAGGTTCAAGGAGCGGTGGCCGGTCTCAGCTTTTTTGTAAGTTGATTCACTTTCAGTAATAAAAAGAATACTGTTCCCATCCCAATGCATGCATTGTCCATGATTTGATTAATTTATGCTTGATTTATAACCCTTGAGTATAGAAGTAGCATGCATGCATAGTTGTTGTTGGCTTGAGTGCAGGTCATCTGTGGAAGGAGCAGCGCAAGCAAGTAATCAAAGCACAACGAAGGATCTACATCGAATGCCAGTAATAAGGTTGGTGGTCCTTTTGCATGCATTTACAGTGAAAAAGGGGTTTAAATATTGGGTTGTAGGTAAAAAAGTAGTTTCTATTCGGTCAAAATCTGCATGCAAGTCTGACCCTAGTTTGCTAGTTCGTAGGGTGTTTTTCCCAACAACAATCCTTATGCTCCAAAAAACATACTTTTGTCCATCAAACTATGGTATTCTAGTTTTATACAAGTTGGTACTCTCCATGATCTACCTTTCAGTGGTTAAACTGATTTCTAAAGGAACCTACTCTGATACCAATTGTTGGATTACTAAGAGGGGGGGTGAATCAATAATAGCATAATTATAATCCTTTTTCTTCAAATTTTATATCAATGTAGAATTATTATCCAATAATGAGCAATAAGAAATAAACAATCACACACATACAAAGTACACCAGTGTTTTACGTGGAAACCCAAATCGAGAGAAAACCACATAATTCTTTTTCTTATATGTCTTGAAGAATTATATTCATTAGAAGCACCAACTTCCTTTGTTTTCCAGCTACAACTGGAAGGAGGCTCCAACCCCCTGGTTTCTCAAACCACAACCTAAGGGAAGCTCCAACTCCCCAATTCTCCAGCTACAACTAGAAGGAGGCTACAACCCCCTATGTTCTCCGGCTACAACCACCTATCCTTGCCCCATCTAACCACCCTGAAGTAGAAGTAGAATGATGGAACCACTATCAACCTGTCACTGTGATATACAATGATGTACAACTATATCAACCTGTACCATTTCCATGTATCTAATCTGTACAACTTCCATGTAGTCAAACCGTACCTGAACTGAACATGTATCTACAAAAATACAACAGATACACAACCTGTAGTGATGCAACCCACATATGTACGTTCCCTATCTATTATGCAGCCCGTGTATGCCTTTTGAAACTAGGGTTTCCTTTCACTTGAAAACTTTTGACCCTCTGTAACTTCTTTCACATAGATCTGTAACCTGTCACTATATCCAGACTGTAACTGTACCATGTGCATGCATCCTCATACATAACCTCTACTCAAGGAAAGTATATCTCTCTCTAGTCATGTGCCATATAGGTATGTGTAATCATTAACAAGTATAATATCCCTCACATGATCTTAGTCATCAACCCATTTCTCATATTCAGTTTCTCAATACATCAATAAATACAAGATCTCAACCATGTACCATAAAAACTCTTAGCCATATGCCAAGAAATACAAGATGCACCTCAACAAGAAGTATCAATGATTATTATACCAACACTGTATTTTTGTAGATCTGACTTATACATAAGATCCCATGTAGCCACTAGTCTCTCTAGGGAAAATCCTCAAATCTCCATTGCCATTCCTCATGCATACATCAAAATCCAACTATTCATACAAATAAGACACACCTTTTGAACCAATGGATGGATATGATGTATCTGAGCACTCTAGACCTTCCTGGGAGCTTGATCTCAAAATCTAGAACCTTTGCACCTTCATCTTCTCAAGTTTCATGGCTTTATCAACATGTACTCACCCTATACACAGTCAGCCTGTGTACATACTCACCCTATACACAACCATCCCGCATACATACACACCCTATACACAGACAACCCGCATATGCCTCAGAAAATAGGGTTTTCTGTGAATCTGAGAATTTCACTATCAACACTTCATGCTACCTCAGATATTTGCCACTTTAGGTGTATCCACAAGTATTTACAAGAAGCTTTACACAAGAAAATAGATATACAATATGTACAAGGGTGTCTTTAATGAGTGAGCTTTGCCTCTTATTTATATCTTCATGTAGCCTTACACTTTCCTTATTTTAGGTCTTCTTTATTTAAAATAATTTCTTTTACAAAGCGCTTTGACCCTTGGGTGCTTCTATAAGATTTATGAGGGGTTCTCCAACTTCGTATGATCATAAATCTCTAACCGTGAGGAGTTATGTGATGTTCCACATACCACCAGAAATGACATGACAAGCACTATCTATCTAGGATAGTTTCCATGACAAATTGACTGTCCTTCAACTCATTATTCTAGAATTAAGCATGGGTTCTATTACTCCACAAAGCATCTTCCCATGAGGGTTTTCACCATAATGGGACCACTTTGGAGTTCATCTGTATTTACTTCTTATCAACCATGACAAGACAATAGTGAGTCATCTTTACATAAAAAAATCTTGGATCCATTACCCAAACCTTTGTGCTGCGGGGCTTTCTTCAAGGGTTGACATCAATAACAACCAACCTTAATCAACATAATATACTATAAATACATTTATTGTAAGAAAATAATAATATATTATATTATAAATATATAATATGAAAACTAAATAATAATATGTTTTTTTAATATACTATGTATTCTATATAACTTATAGCATGCACCATCTAATAAACTATATATCATAACTATAATATATAATTTTTATACTATCACTATAAAATAACATAAAAACTAGTATTATAATAGTATTATTATATACTACAATTAAGTAGTTAATGTAATCATATATATATATATATATATATAAGAGCTAAAATTTTATTATTATAATTAGTCTAAATGAAGTCATAGTGCCAATAAAACGTAGTGTTATTATAAAGTAATGCTAATTTCATACTATTGGTATATAGTATTATATAATAAGTAAATAAGTATTATTATAATAGTATTACTGTAAAGTATTATTAATATGAATATTGTAAAACTAAAATCATATTATTATAGCAATCTAAGAGAATTTATAGAATTAATAGCACCATGGTGTTATTATATAGTAAAGTCAAATTTTTATTGTTGTTATATAGTAAATAAATAAGACTAAATAACATTATTATAAACCTAAAAGCGGAAAAACAAGGGGAGAGATACATTATAATTATAAGAGATCCAAGGGAGAAAAGAGAAGAGGAAGGAATAATTCGGATTACTCAAACCTAATCTTTTGTGGCCCTTTTGTTGATTTATCAAGGGGATCCAATTGTTGCTTACTTACAAACCATCATCTCTGTTCATATTATTTAGGTACTTGATTATTTTAAGGGCTTGTCTAAGGCGTCATTTGTAATAGTGGTCTTCCTTTGTGAGGATTTTAGTGTCTTCCACACATACATGATGCTTGGTCTTGAGAGAATTATCTACCAAGACTGAGRTGTAAATTCACTTGTTCTTAATGTACTCTTCATGTCCCTTAATGCTTACATGAAATGATCATCATGTTTCCTCAATATAACACTTCCCACATGAGAAATGGACCTTGTAGATACCTTTTTCCTGGCCATGTTCAATGGGKTCTTTGATAAACCTCATTCTATGTTTGATAATTATTAGTGATTTGAAGAGGTTGTAATTTCCTTTCTTTTCAGGACCTTAGTAATCTTATCTATGACCTCTCATATGTAGGGGAGGCACACCTTCTTATTGGAGGACTGGTTGTTTCAAGAGTGTGACCYTCTTTCTTCCTCTTTCATTTCCTTCTTTATGTCTTTATCTATGTAGTGTATGCTCTTGAATACCTTAGTAATGTGGTCTATCTCTTATTCAATATATTCATCATTGGAGATTCGTGTTGCCCTCTTAGCTAGGGTATAGAGCACCCTTATCTAATGTGAAGGGTGGTGGTTGGAGTCGACATGAATATAGTTGTCAATGCGACTTTTCTTCTTAAAGACCTTATTCCAAAGAGATCCATGCATATTCCTAGTGATCAAGACATCAAGCACAAAGATTCTCTGGTTTTCTTCAAGTTCCATAGTAAACTTGATGTCATCAGAGATTCTATTGAGGTGTTGAAAGAACTTATTTAATTCATTGTTTCCAAGATGCCGCATGACGTTGGTGTCATCTACATACCTCTTCCATATTTATGGCTTTAGGGGGTATGATTCAAAGCCATGTTTTCAAATTTATCCATGAAGAGGTTGACGAAAATTGGGACAGAGGGGACCCCATGGCTACAAAAATTAATTGTTCAAAAAAATATCCCTTAAATATGAAGAAGGTTGATTTGAGACAAACTTTTGCTAATATTATTTTTTGAGGTTCTATGACATCATTAATAACTTGAATAGCCTCATTTAATGAAATTTTAGTTAAAAGTGAAAATACATTGAAGTTAACAAGCATGTCCCATGTTTCAAGTTTCTCTTCTTTGATGAAGTTTACAAAGTCACTTGAATCCTTTTACAAAAATCTCTTTTAGAAAAAACAATGTTTTGCATAATAATTATTGCCTCAAGTGGCCATGTTGGCTGGGGCTATGGATTGTTTTCCTCTCCGAGGGTTTTAACCACATAAAAACATAGGTGTATTTATCTTTGATTTGGTTACATGAGTGGTTATTGAAGGTGTTCATCTTTTGTGGGAATACATTGTTTTTTTGAATATGATATCATAGCCCATTTGAAGACTCACTCCCATTGTAGATCAATATTTGAACTTGTGTTTCCACATTTCTAGGTTTTGTTATTTCTGCGCATTTTTGTGCCAAGAATAATGTTATATTACAACCAAAGTGTTGCTTTTAGTTGGAAACACTTTTTATTCACTTGAAAATGTTTCCATTTGCTCAATATTTAACCATTTTTTTAGATCCGGAGGTTTAAACTTAGAATATCCCCTTTTAAAAATATTACAATGTTAATATTTTGGTTTTCTATTTTTATTTCTGGTTCGCTACTCTTTATGGTATACACATGCTCTTTGTTGTGCAATCTGTGTGATCTCAACGAACCATAAACAGAGTAGAAAGTGCATTATTTTATATGTATTCTCTTTGATTTGAACTTTATGCAAGATCAAAAAATAATAAACAAAGATAAAACTTACATTTTTCAAGTAAGATAATCGATATCTAACCCCATTTTTGCTGAGATTCTGTTTTTTTTTTTTCAAAATTTCGTTTGTTTTTGTGTGCGACTGTGTTGAATTATTTTGTAGGAAAAAAACAAAGGTTTTGGGATAAGAATGCACTTCAAGGAAAATAGTAAAAAAAATAAAGAAAACAAATCCCTCCATCAATTTTTTTTTATATATTTTGCACTAGCTCACTTGGTTGAAACTTGTTTTATTTAATAAGAGGTGTTGATTTCAAGTCTCTCTTTTTAAATTTATTTTTGAAAAAATTCATTCAAACTTGAGCTATTTCATAACTTTATTGTAAAGTGCAATTCGTTTAAATTATGGAAGTGAATCACTATAAAGTAAATTTATTATTCTTTTTCTTAGTTGCTTTTTGCATACAACATTAATTTATAAAATAACTTCATTGTAAAAGTGATTCTCACTTATTCTATAAAAGTGGGTTACCTAATAATTTACTTATTTGTGAAGTGAGCTTATAGGAAAAGCTAGAGAAGGAAGATAATTTTTCTTCTACTCAGCCACCTTGTTGTGCATATATCACCTTGTGGTCCAATTTCTACTTGCAACATGGCACTTTGGATATCGTTTATGCCTTTTTCTAAAATGGCACAACTTTCACATTTGAAGTCTATTTTCAGTGTCGTTTGTTTTGAAAAATACCATTTTTTTGAGATTTTTCCACACATACAATCTGTTTCATATTTTCAATCCATATTATCTGTATATTTTACTATGGATTCTTCAAGTGATCTTTTTCCTACCAGTACCATCTACTTATCATGGAAATCCCATATGGAGGATGCACTACAAAGTAAAGAATTGTATCGGATTACCTCAGGACAATAACAAGCCCCTACTAATGCCAAAAATAAAGAAAAATGGGATAATAAAAAATGATAGATCACGTGGATTAATTGAAATGTCATTCTCTCCTCATTTATGATTTCACCTTCAAGGAATCAATGACCCAAATGAAGCATGTGTTAAGATAGAATCCATGTTTGGTAAACATAATGTGATTTGAGCTTGCTATATTGAAAATCATTTAATGACTTTAAGTCCCAAGGATTTTCTTTTCATTGAATATTATGTGTCTAAGTTAAAAAAACCTAGACTTTTACTTCAAGATTGTAAGATAGATATGAATTTTGACAAATGCATATGTCTTATTCTTGTTAATATTGGTGGTTTATATTATATCTTTTTATATACCGTTTATGCCATTAGATAATCTCTAAGGAATGATTACCAATATCCCACTTTTGAGTCTTTTTGTGATTCTTTGATTAAAGATTAATATAAGCTCTTGCAACTTGGAGTGATCAACATTGTAGGTTCATATAAAAGATATTTAGTGGCCTAGTAGAAAGAATAAACCAAGAATCAAAAGAAGCAACATCATCTCAAAAGAAACAAGAAAAGCAAGGGTCCCAAACCCTCTTAGCCAACTTCTACTACCAATGGTGACAAAGGAAAAAAAACAAAAACTAAGAAGACTAACATTCATTGCATATTTTGTGGGAGAGTTGGTCATCTGGAATCTATTTATTTTTTAAATATGGAATCCTTAGAAGAAGCAATGAAGAATCACAACATCAATCTTGATTTTTCTTATTCTAACTCTTCTTCTCATGGAAATTAACTTTATGCTTTCAGTTTCTCTTTTAATGCAACATCTACCACTTCTTCTAATGAGTGGCTTATTTACTCTGGAGCATATTATCATATGGCTCATGATAAAGCCATTTTTTCTTCTCTTAATGAATGTAACACCAAAAAATATTTGTTGGTGTTGAAAAATATCTTAGTGTTGTAGGGTTTGGAATAGTTTAAGTAGATAATGGTCATTTCAATGATGTGTTACTTGTTCCAAGTTTTCCCTACAACCTTCTATCCTTGTATAATATCACTCATTCAGGTGAAGGTAAAATTGTAGATTTTTCACATCACTAAGATGTAATCAAGGATTTAAAGTATCGTAAGCATGTCTTGCCAACTTGAGTTGTTGACGATATTTCCAGGTTGTAAAAAATTAACAACTTTGGGTCATCATCTTTTCCATAAATTTTTGTTTCTCATGACGATGACTTGAAAAACAATTGGCATGAGTGGTTTGGTCATATAAACTACTTCTTATTATAATAACTATTTAATCAAAATAGGGTGGTTGTTCTTCCCCTAATTTCTTGTAGAGATGGTATTTGTGCCAGTTGTTTTCTCAACAAACATCATCGGGATAGTTTTGATAAATGTGCCTCTTGACATGATTATTTCTTCTCCTTATTTCTCTAAGTGCAATTACTTATTAACCTTCATTGATGAATTATCTAGACACACTTGGGTTTACTTCTTAAAACTTAAGTGTGAATTTTTTGACATGTTTTAGGCCTATAAGGCCTTTGTAGAAAAACAATTTGGGCATCAACTACAAAGTTTAAGAACAAATAATGGTGGATAATATTTGAACAAGAAATTTACAACCTACTGCGTTTCACAGTGCATTCATATGCAACATGTTTTTCTGTATACACCACAACAAAATGTTGTTTCTGAGAGAAGGAAATGCACATTAAAGGAAATGGCTAATTGTATGATCCAATCTATAGGATTAAGACTTAATTATTGGGTAAAATCCATCAACTATGAAAATTACATAGTAAATAACACTCCCACAAAGGATTTAAAAAATATTACACTAAAAGAAGCATGGAATAAAATTAATCCAAATGTAAGACACTTCCTTGTATTTGGTAGTGTAGCATGGGCTCACATTCTTGATGAAAAAAGGAAAACATTATGGCCTAAAAGAGAAAAGTGCATTTTTGTTGGATATTCTAAAGATTTAAAAGGCTACGTACTTCTTCAATCTCATTCTAATGAAACAAATGTTAGAATATATCTTAAGTTTGATGAAAATATCTTGGCATGTGAGCCTAATTTAGTGTTTGTGCCATCTTTCGTATACAAGCCATCTTTTACATTTGTTCCATATTCTATTCCCATTCTAGTTTCTTCTTTAGATAATGAGAATGAGGATGAAATCCATTTATCATTCTCACCTTCCTCCAAATGATTCCATTGAACATGAACCCAAAACACCATCATTGTTTCCTAGATGGGTTCATTCAACATGAGAAGCATTTGGTGATCCTTTTAGTGATCCTACAGATCAGTATTAGACACATTTGTAGTTCTAGAAAGCCTCCTCACTTTTGGATCAAGTTTCAGAGACTCAATATCCAAACACATTTTCATAATCTTCTTTCCATCTAGATTGTAAAACAACAATTCATAAAGAATATTTTTCCTTAAGGGTGGATGACACTTGAGATATTGTACCTCTTTTGAAAGGAAGACGACTTGTCAAATGTAAATGGGTGTATGTTAAACAACACAAATATTTCAATAGAGGATTAACACATTTAGTAACCACTCATGCAACCAGATCAAGTATCAACACACTGATGCTTTTGAATTGTAAAAACCATTGGGGAAAAATCCACGACCCCAACCAACTTGGCCCGAGGAAATTTATTAATGAAAAATAAAATGTATTGCATATAGTTTCTCACAATCTAATTGGAAAATGACCTTCCATGCTCTTTAAATACAAATGATGCACTAGTAGGGTGTTAATCCATGAATCAATGTAGCTATTAATATCGAGGATAATATGAGTCATTGGATCACTCTTTGTTGGGAACATACTTTGACCATCATATTACAAATGCATACTAATGCATACTAAATAAACACACTAAGAAACATACTTTAACCTAATGACCCATTAGACCAACTTGATATTAACTAACTCCTGAGTTCTTAAATATCCTAACATCCCCCCTTAAGAACAACTTGGGATAGGATTGAAGGATTTACAAAGGAGACACAATAGGAGAAGTGTAACATCCCGCTCTGGCGCACATACCAAACTTATTCTTTGACGACACTTGCTCGCAAGTGATCTTGATTTACATGATGATAAAACTTTTCTATCATTTTGATGCATTGAGTTATATGACATGATGTTTTTACTACTTTGATGTAGACAGGTGCTGCTGACTCAGTTTCGTTGAGTGTGCAGGGTTTCGGACCTGGAGGATGCAGAGGCATCTGTGGAACTCCCTTGGACTCTGGATTGAGTCAGGGAGTGGGGTATTTGAGTTGTTTCATTTAGGATGATATTGCTTCGTTTGATGATATACTATTGATTATATGATATGTTGTTTGACATGATCTGACATGAGGGTTGATGATGCAGGCTGACGATAGCTTGCCGACCGTGCTCACATATGGAGTAAAGGGGCCACACACGAGATCCAGAGAGTTTGAGGGAGAGGTGTGGACAGCAGCCCTGCCACAGCCTACTAGCACTCCCGCCGTGGCTCGAACTGTAGGTTAACGATTACCTAGTTCGAGGGG
>JASDQU010375065.1:38332-52284 GCA_032191745.1 Picea mariana | reverse complement strand
ATGCATTTTGATAACCTTGTCAAAGTCAGCAAAAGATAAGTAGTCATAGAAATGCCCCAGATCACGAAACCAACCAACACTTTATGCAAGCATTGTCAATAAGGAAAGCAAACAAAGACTAGGTTCAAATCAAAGGAATATTCAACAACAAGACCACTGGAAATTTTGCACACTAATCTAGTTGGACCAACTACGACAAAGGGCTTAAAAGGTGAGAGATACTTTATGTTATTAGTTGATGATTGTACAAGAATGATTGTAGTTTGCTTTCTCAAGAACAAGTCAGAAGCTTTTGAAAACTTCAAGATCTACAAGGAAATGGTTGAAAATGAGATGGATTCAAGAATCAAATGCTTGAGATCTGATAATGGAGGAGAGTCCACTTCAAAGGAATTTATGGACTATTGCAGGAATCATGGAATAAAAAGGAAACTTTGTTGCTAGGACACTTGAACAAAATGGAGTTGTTGAAAGAAAGAACAAGACAGTACATGAAATGGATCAAACAATGATAATGGATTCCAAATTGAAAGATACATTTTGGACATAGGTAGTGCATACAACAGTTCACATTCAAAACAAAGTAATGCTTAGAAACAACACTGATAAAACTCTTTATGAGCTATGTAAATGAAGACCAACAAATGTGAAGCACTTTAGAGTTTTTGGAAGCAAATGCTACATCAAAAGAGAAGATGGAAGAATGGGAAAGTTTGACTCTCGTGTGGACAAAGGAATACTTGTTGGTTACTCAATTACAAGGAAATAATACAAGTGTTACAATCTAAGATTAAAGAAATTTGTGGAAAGCATCAACGTAACAATTGATGAAACAGGTAGACCAGAATCAAAGGAAGAAGAAAACAAATCAATGGAACAACTTTTCAAAGAAGAAGATGAAAAAGAAGTAGAAGAGGAAGATAAAGATGAAGAGAATCCAACAAAAGCAGAAGAGCAAGTTCAACAAGTATCTCCAAAGACACCTAGTAAACGAGTACAAAAGAATCATCTTTTAGATCAAATTATTGGAAACAAAGATGCAGGAGTTGAGACTAGAAGAAAAATCCATTCACCAGAACAAACACACCTAACACTCTTATCTACAATTGAACCAAATTATTTTGAAGAAGCCATCAAGGATGAATTTTGGAATAAGGCCATGGATGAAGAACTGGATCAAATAGAGAAAAATGACACTTGGGAATTGGTTCCAAGACCAAAGAATAAGAATGTGATCGACACAAAATGGGTTTTTAGGAATAAACTGAATGAATATGGACAGCTTACAAGGAACAAAGCTAGATTGGTATGTAAAGGATATGCACAGATTGAAGGAATCTAATTTGAAGAGACATTTTCCCCAGTTGTTAGAATGGAAGCAATATGTTTTATTTTAGCTTATGCATGCTCTAAAAATGTTAAAGTATATCATATTGACGTAAAATCGACTTTTCTGAATGGGGAACTTGAAGAAGAAGTCTGCATTGAACAACCAAAAGGATTTCAGTTGTCAAAGAACATAGATTATGTGTGTAAATTAAAGAAGGCCATGTATGGTCTAAAATATACTCCTAGAGCATGGTACTCTAGACTTGATAAGTATCTGCAGCAGGCAAGGTTCAGAAAAGAAAGTGTAGACAACAACCTCTACATCAAGAATGAATTTAAAATGTCGTTACTTGGAGAACTATCCTTCTTTCTATGACTTCAGATACGTCAAAGCAACCAATGAATTTTTATTTCTCAAACCAAGTATATCAGATAAATGCTAAAGAGGTTCGGAATGGAAGATTGCAATCGAGTTATCACTCCCATGCAAACCAGTTGTAACTTGAGAAAATATGATGATTTGAAGTCTACAGATCAGAGGAAATATAGGTCAATGATTGGCGGCCTACTATATGTGACAACATCTAGACCAGATGTAATGCAAGTAGTTGGATAGGTGGCACAATTTCAAGCAACACCAAAGGAATCACATGTATTAGAAGTAAAAAGGATTTTCAAATATCTCAAAGGAACATAAGAGTTTGGATTATGGTATCCAAAAGGAAAATATCTATCACTTATTTCCTACACAGCTGCAGATTGGGTAGGTTGTATTTATGACCGATGAAGCACCAGTGGAGCAATGTTCTACTTAGGTGAGTGTTTGGTATCATGGATAAGTAAGAAAAAATCATCAGTATCTTTATCTACAACTGAGGCAAAGTATATTGCAACAACATCATGTTGTACACAGGTTCTTTGGATGAAACAAACTCTGACAAATATACAAGTTGAGTATGATGAGCCCATTCCAATCTATTGTGATAATACAAGCACCATCAATATCTTGAAAAACTCGGTGATGCACTCCAAGACGAAGCACATTCCAATCAAGTATCACTTTCTATGGGAGAAAGTTGCAGAAAAGAACATCAAAGTTGAGTATGTGGGCACAAAACAACAAGTGGCGGACATCTTCACAAAACCACTTCCACGGGAATCCTTTGAATATTTTCGCTAGAGGCTTGGAGTTATTTCTACTCCAAAATGAATGTTGTTTGAATTATTATCTTATATGTCTTAGATTTACACAAGGAAGCACCATAAGAGGACATTTCAGTCAGGGAAAGAAACCCCGGATGGAAAGATACCTTTTCCATTGATGACAAAGGGGGAGAGATTTATCAGATACAGAAGACAAAGATAGAGGACAGAGGCATGGTTTCAAGGGGAGAAGATTTATCAGATACAGAGGACAGAGGCATGGTTCCATGGGGAGCATGAGTGAGGCATGGTTCTAGGGGAGATATGATTTTAGTATTGCATTACAGTGTTTCCATCAATGCCAAAGGGGTAGATTCTTGATTAAGGTTGGTTGTCATTGATGTCAACCCTTGAAGAAAGACCTGCAGCACAAAGATTTGGGTAATGGACCCAAGATTGTTTTATGTAAGTTTGACTCACTATTAAGTCTTCATGGTTGATAAGAAGTAAATATGGATGAACTCCAAAGTGGTCCCCTTATGGTGAAAGCCCTCGCGGGAAGACACTTTGCGGAGTAAGAGAACCCATACTTAATTATGGAATAATGAGTTGAAGGATAGTGAATTTGTCAAGAAAAATATCCTAAACAGATAGTGCTTGTCATGCCGTTTTCGATGGTATGTGGAATGTCACATAACTCCTCACAGTTAGAGAGTTATGATCATACGAAGTTGGAGAACCCCTCATAAGTCTTATAGAAGCCCCCAAGGGTCAAAGTGATTTTCAAACGAAATTATTTTAAATAAAGAAGACCTAAAATAAGGAAAGTGTAAGGCTACATCAAGATATAAATAAGAGTCAAAGATCACTCATTAAAGACACATGTGTACATATTGTATACCTATTTTCTTGTGTAAATCTTCTTGTAAATACTTGTGGATAAATCTGAAGTGGCGAATGTCTGAGGTAGCATGAAGGGTTGACGGAGAAATTATAGGATTCACAGAAAACCCTATTTTCTAAGGCATACACGGGTTGTCTGTGTATAGGGTGTGTATGTACATGGGATGGCTATGTATAGGGTGAGTATGTATGCAAGTTGACTGTGTATAGGGTGAGTACATGTTGATAAAGCCATGAAACTTGAGAAGATGAATGTGTAGAGGTTATAGATTTTGAGATCAAGCTCCCAGGAAGGTCTAGAGTGCTCATATACATCAGATCCATCCATTGGTTCAAAAGGTATGTCTTATTTATATGAATAGTTTGATTTTCATGTATGCATGAGGAATGGAATTGGAGATTTGAGGATTCTCCCTAGAGAGACTAGTGGCTACATGGGACCTTATGTATAAGTTAGATCTACAAAAATACAGTGCTAGTATATTTATCATTGATACCTCTTGTTGAGGCACATCTTGTATTTCTTTGCATATGGCTAAGATTTTTTATGGTACATGGTTGAGATCTTGTACTTATTGATGTATTGAGAAATTGAATATCAAAAAGGGGTTGATGAATAAGATCATGTGAGGGATATTATACTTGTTCATGATTACACATACCTATATAAAACATGACTAGAGAGAGAGATACTTGCCTTGAGTAGAGGTTATGTATGAGGATGCATGCACATGGTACAGTTATAGACTGGAAACAGTGACACGTTATAGATCTATGTGAAAGAAGTTACAGAGGGTCAAAAGTTTTCAAGTGGAAGGAAACCCTAGTTTCAAAAGGCATATGTGAGCTGCATAACAGATAGGGCGTGTACATATGTGGGCTACATCACTACAGGTCGCGTATCTATTGTATTTTCATAGATACATGTTCAATTCAGGTACGATTTGATTACAGGACAATTATACAGATTGGATATAGGGAAGTGGTACAGGTTGATATAGTTGTACATCAGTATATCTCACAGTGACAGGTTGACAGTGGTTCCATCATTCTACTTCTACTTTAGGACGGTTGGATGGGGAAAGGATAGGTGGTTGTAGGCACCTTCTGGTTGTAGCCAGAGAACATAGGGGGTTGTAGCCTCCTTCTGGTTGTAGCTAGAGAATTGAGAAGTTGGAGCTTCCCTCTGGTTGTATCCTGAGAAACCAGGGGGTTGGAGCCTCCTTCCAGTTGTAGCTGGAAAAAAAAGGAAGTTGGTGCTTCAAATGAATGTAATTCTTCAAGACATATAAGAAAAAACATTATGTGGTTTTCTCCCGATTTGGGTTTCCACATAAAAAACTGGTGTACTGTGTATGTGTGTGATTGTTTATTTATTATTTCTCATTATTGGATAATAATTCTACATTGATATAATATTTGAAGGAAAAGGATTATAATTATGCTATTACTAATTCACCCTCCATCTCAGTAATCCAACATATTATAACAATACATAGTATATATTATTATTTAGTTTCCATATAATTTAGTATATTATTTAGTTTATTATTTACTTATAATTATTAACAATGATATTAATGTTTTGTAACAATATATTACTTTATTTTTGCGTCATTAGTTTTTAGGGTTTCAAGGTTTTAATTGAGTTGACATTCATGACTCCAATTTATCTTGCATTATTAGTATTTATTATGCAGATTCGCAGAACCTCTCTTATCTTTGACTCGTTGTCCTGAACAAGAATCTTGGTTTGAATTCAAAATGTTGATTACAACTTAACTTCTACTGTGGAAAATATGAAAGAATTCTCACAAATCTCATAGCACGAGAATCTAAAAATAGTTAAGATATTTTCTCAAAATCAGTTATCAATAAACAACCCTCCATGATATTTTAGTAGAGATCATGGACTAATCAGGTGTTAATCCATGGATCAATATAACCATTAAGATCAATGAGAATAAGAGTTCCTAGATCATTGTATGTCAAGAATATATTGTTACCATTCGATTACATAACTACAAATGCATACTAGAGAAACAAATTATTTTCTAAATACATATTAGACCAAGTTGAACTTAACTAAATCCTGATTGTCTAAATATCCTAACAAGTCTTGGATATATGAGTTGAATATGGATTCCATTATGAGGTCTTCAACATCATGGATGGGTCTCAAGTCTATGACCATAGTTAGGAGAGGGAAACCAGAGCCTCTAGAACTAAACCTTGCTTCTTAGGCTCATGCTCCATGAATGTAATATACCAAACATAAAAAGTATGCAGAACAGAAATAAAATGCTAGAAATGGCAGAATAACAGTAATATAACCTGCATAATCTCCACAATAACATAGAAATGATATAAGAACAACGATAGAAATAGCACTTTGATTTAGAAAGCAATGTTCACGAGCCTGTTCAAGGGGGAAACCTCTAGTCGAGTAGCACTCTATTACAATAATCTCCAAGCTAGGGTTTTCATACCCTCGACCCTTATTTATACTAAATATTTCTATCAAGAGAAGCATCTAGAGGAAGATCCTTCTAGAAGCGAAAGCTTCTATTAGGTCTTCTTAAATCTACCTTATTCTATTTTATGGAAAGGCCTTATTAATATTGACCTTTATTACATCCGAATATATTTCTCTACCTATGTGCAGGTTAGGACCCTAACATGTCCGCCCCCTTAAAAGCAGCCTTGTCCTCAAGGCTTGAGATGTGGAAACTGTTGTAGAATGGTAGCTGGTTCCCAAGTGGAATCTGCTAGAGTTGTATCTTTCCACTAGAATAGCACTTCCTTGATGGTTCTCTGACACAGGTGATGCTCATGCTCATCCAAAACTAATTTTGGCTGTAGCCAAATGGATCCTTCTTCAGCTAACTTGAGAAGGTTGGTTTGAATGTGGCACCTAGTTCCAATCACCTTCTTTAAGCATGAAACATGAAAAAAAAGATGTAGCTTCAAATGACTGGGCAGAGCTAACTGATACATGAATTGTCCCACATGCTTGAGAACTGTATAAGGACCATAAAATTTGGGCGCTATCTTCTGACAATGCTCAACCTTGAGGGAAGTTTTCTTGTATGATTGCAGTCGCATAAACACCTGATCCCCTTCTACAAATTGACGTTTAGAGTGACCTGGATCTGCTTGTTTCTTCATGTGATTATGTGCCATGACCAAGTTCTCTTTGAGGGTACGGAGAATATCCTCTCGAACTATAAGTGTTTGGTCAACCGCCTGGACCTTCGAGGTACCTGGTAAGTATGAGAGAAGTGAAGGTGGCTTCTGTCCATATACCGTTTCAAAAGGAGTCATGCATGTAGTTGTATGGTAGGAAGTGTTGTACCACCATTCAACTAGGAGTAACCATTGAGCCCATTGATTTTTCTTTTCAGAGGCAAAACACCTCAGATATGTTTCCAAACACTTGTTGACAGCTTCTGTTTGACCATCAGTCTAGGGATGATAAGTTGTGCTGAGATGCAATTGGGTGCCCTGTAGATTGAACAATTCTTTCCAAAAATTTCTTGTGAAAGTTGGGTCACGATCATAAACAATAGAGTGCGGCATGCCATGAAGCTTGAATACCCAATCCATGAAAATTTGATCCACCGTGGATGCAGTAAATGGGTGTTGAAGAGCACAAAAATGAGCATACTTGGAAAGGTGATCCACAACCACCATTATGACTGATTTATTTCCCGATTTGGGTAAGCCAGTAATAAAGTCCATAGAGATATCCTTCCAAATAGAAGGTGGAATTGGAAGCGGTTGTAGTGTGCCCAAATATTTGACTGTTTATCCCTTGTTGCATTGACACACATCACATTCAGCGACAAAATTACAGATTTCTTGTTTCATACCATCCCAGAAAAAATAATGTTTGACCCTGTCATAGGTTTTGGTGAACCCGAAGTGCCCCACTGTGGGTGTAGCATGAAGCTCAGAAAGTAACGTGGATTTAAGCTTTGATTGTTTACTTAAATACAAATGACCTTTGTATCGAAGCTCATCCTGGAGATAAGAGTACCCTGGAGGAGCTGGAGCATTGGTTTGCAATTGTTGGATCATATGTGAACTTTTGGGATGTTGTATCTATTCCTGGTGAACAACTTGGAGCCAATCTGGTACAATGAAGGAAAGAGAAAAAAGGGATCCTTCTTCTTCATATTTTCGGGACAATGCATCTGCCACCACATTGTCTTTGCCTTTCTTGTAAATTATCTCATAATCATATCCAAGGATTTTAGTCACCCATTTTTGTTGCTCCGAGGAGAAAATTCGTTGTTCCAGAAAGTACTTGAGGCTTTGATGGTCTGTCTTAATTTGGAAACGTTTCCCCAAGAGATAAGGGTGCCACAGATCAATGACATGCAGAATAGCCAACATTTACTTTTCATATATCGGTTTGCCCAGATTCCTTTCAGATAGTTGCTTGCTGGTGAAGGCCAAAGGTCGACCCTCTTGCATAAGAACAACACCGATTCCTTTCCCTGAGGCATCACATTCCAACACAAAGGCATTTGTGAAATCAGGAAGGGCCAGAACCAGAGTGGTGCACATGGACATCTTCAAGATTTGGAAAGCTTGAGCAGTGGCTGGAGTCCAAGTGAAAGAGTTCTTTTTTAGGAGAGCAGTGAGAGGTGCTACAATCTTTCCATAATTCTTAACAAAATTGTGATAATACCCTATTAAGACTAGAAATCCATGCAAGATTTTGAGAGTCTTTGGGTGCGCCCAATCTTTCATAGCTTCAATATTTTTTGGATCCACCCTGACGCCATCCTTGCCAACCAGATGACCCAAGTATTCTACTTCTGAGGCACCAAAAGCACATTTAGACTGTTTCAGGAAAAGTTGGTGCTGAGAGAGTAGATGGAGAACTCGATCCACATGAGTAAGATGGTTTGTCTAGGTTTTTTCAATAGATGAGGATATCATCAAAGAAAACTAAGACAAAATGAAGAAAAAAAGGATGGAAGACATGATTCATGAGGCTTTGGAAGGTGGAGGGGGAATTACACAAGCCAAAGGGCATGACCAAAAACTCATAGTGTCCCTCATAAGTTCGAAAGGTCGTCTGGGGAATGTTTTCCTCTTTCATACGTATCTGGTGATAGCCCAAGAAAATATCAAGTTTAGTAAAGCATTGGGTGCCACTCAATTCATCCAGGAGGTCATCAATGACAGGAATGGGAAATTTGTCTTTAATGGTCAGTTTGTTGAGGGCACGGAAGTGAGGACACATTCTCCAAGAACCTTCTTTCTTTAGGACCATGAATAAAGGAGAAGAGTAAGGGCTTGTAAAAGGGTGGATAACACCTGCAGTAAGGAGTTCCTGGACCATTTTATCAATTTCATTTTTTTGTGAAAAGGGGTGGCGATACAGATGGATATTGGGAGGAAAGATTTCGGGTACAAGGGGAATGGAATGATAATTAACACTGTGGGAAGGAGGGAGTCCTTGGGGAGTGGAAAATACCATTTGATTTTTAGAAAGGAGGGCTTGGAGGTCTTGCGACACCGGGGGTGTCTCTGTTGCTTGTATGGCATGGAGTTGGGAAATGACACCAGAATGACCTTTTTTGAGTAGCTTTTCCATGCGATGGGAACTAATGACCTCAGGTGAACCAGTAGTGATAACTTGGAATTTATATTGGTGGCCTTCTTGGTCAAATTGCATGGTTAATTCCTTAAAATCCATGAGAATGGGACCCAAAGTCCTTAGCAAGTTTGCACCCAACATAATGTCACAGTCGCCCATGTCGATGGAAAACATATGGGATTTTAGGTGGTAGTCACCGATTTGGAGACACACATTTTCACAGAGCCCTCCACATTTCATGGAACCACCATTGGTAATCATGATTTGGAAATTGTTGATGGCATGGATGTAGCAAGGAGTTTCTTAGGCAATGCGGCGATGAATAAAATTATGGGTGCTTCCACTATCAACCAGAATGATGACCTTCTGATGCTTGATGTAACTTATTAACTTGAGGGTTTGGGGGGCGGAGAAGCCAGTGAGAGCATTGAAGGAAATGATCGGTTCCACTTCGACAGGGTCTGAGGGAGGTGTTATGTCAGTGATTTTAGGTGACTCAGGCAATAGGGGTGTTTCAACATCCTCTTCTGAAATATCCTTAGAGATGGCCATAAAAATATTTTGTTCCTTACACTTGTGGAATGGGAAATATTTGTCATCATAATTATAACAAAGGCCTTTGGGTTGGTGTTCATCCATTTCAGCCTTGGTCAATTTTTGGATCTTTAATGGGGCGACAGGAGTAGTGGGATGTACGGGTTTAGGGAGAGGGATAAAGGAGGGTTTACGGTTTTGAGAGGATACAACCTGTTGTGCTTATTTATCTTTTTTAGTAGCCTCCACCCAACTCAAAGGTCGAGCCATGAGGACATGGGTCTGAATCTCATTCTTGAGGCCACTGATAAAACACTCTCAAAAGAAAGCATCAATCATGCCCTCTATTCGAAAATCCAGGTGCTGAAAGGCAGCTATGAAGTCTTCTAATGTTCTTGATTGTTTCAAATTTTTCAAATGGCCCAAATGGTTGGTGTTAGTGTCAAAGTGTTCATAAAGCTCAGTCACAAATTGGGTCCAAGCAATATACCCTTGACGGGAATTTTTTCTCCATTGCCACCATTGCCAACGTTCTTGATCTAGATGGATAACACCATACCGGAGTTTGGCCAAGTCATCTGTAATGTTGTATAAAGAGAAGTAATGTTCCATTTGGGTGACCCAAACAGTGGGGTCTGAGATATCAAATTTGGTCACATCCACCCACGGAAGGCGTAGGTCACGTTGAAAGTGATGGTGCTAAAAGGTATGGGAATGAGAGGAATGTTCACCTTCAGTATTTGGAGGTGCGTTAGAGAAAGGGTCATCTGTAGAGACCTTCAATTTGGTGCAGAGTGATGCAAAGACATATTCAAGATGGGTGGTCAGTTCTTGTTTGACATCCTCCATTGAGGATTGCATGGTTGTATTTATGGTTGTATTGATGGATGTATCGATGGAGGCAACAGTAGCACTGAGTTGTTTCACTTCTTTTTGGGTCTCGAGGAAACTAGATTGCAAGGTGTTGAAGCGAGCTTCCAAGTCTTGGCTATGGGTATGGGCCATGAGGATGGGTGAACTGAAAAGGGGCAGGCGGGGTCAAAAATTTTGCCGAAAAATGATATGGATGAATGTGATAAGGGAGAAGAGATGAATCCAATGGAATAGGTCTCAAATAATGGTGAAAAAATTTCCAGACTTTTTTTTTTCTTTTAACACCTGCAGAGTTATACTCTAGTCTGAAGAATACTGCAGTGATGAAAACCCCAAATGTTTAACCAGAAAGAAATGTGTATTTACTTGGCGACCCGAACACAGTTGTGCGGCAATAGATCTTGTCTGTTTTAATTTGTTTATGTTTCTGTCCCCCAAGGGTTAGGTATTCAAGGGTTCTATAGACAAGGGTTTTCCCTGTGCTATAGCTCTCTGATATACGTGCAAGGTCCAACAGTAGTACTCGTCCCAATATCTCAGGGCATTAACTAAGGAGGATAGACCGTACCCTTAGTCGTACTACCCGACTACCCAGGTAATAGAGAGTATCTTCCCGAGTGATGTTCTCAGTGGAACTATAGCAGTCAGGAGGCCGATCGATTTATCTAAAAAGGGCTTCAGGAAATCTAGGCTGATCCATACACAAGTGTTGTCTGATGCACTACCACTCGAAGGGGTACCAATAGGGGTTACAAGGGTGGCCAACAGATGTGCACTTAAGAACCACTTGTATTTCCTGCGTGTATGAATCTCTTAACCGCGAGTTTATGTGCGTAATGATAGATCTCTTTGGATTAAAGATGTTGCAATATGTCTCTACCCTAAAAAAAAAATTCCCACAATTTCTGCCAAGGAAAGTGCTCTGATACCACTTGTAATATACCAGATATAAAAAGTATGCAGAACAAAAATAAAATGCTAGAAATGGAATAATAATAGTAATATAACCAGCATAATCTCCACAATAACACATAAATGATATAAGAACAAGAACATAAATAACACTTTGGTTCATAAAGCAATGTTCATGGGCCTCTTTGAGGGGGCAACCTCCAGTCGAGCAGTGCTCTGTTACAATAATCTCCAAGCTAGGGTTTTCATACCCTTGACCCTTATTTATACTAAATATGTCTATCAAGAGAAGCATCTAGAGGAAGATCCTTCTATAAGAGGAAGCTTCTATTAGGTCTTCTTACATCCGCCTTATTCTATTTTATTAAAAGGCCTTATTAATATTGACCTTTATTGCATCCGAATATATTTCTCTACCTATGTGCGGGTTAGGACCCTAACAATGAACACATCCTTAGACAACCACATGGGAGCATGGATGGTTTCTAGGGATCTCACTATCATCAAAGGATAAAAACTATTGTCTTAAAATCTTATCGAAACTTATAAAGATCAACAACCTTGAACAAGTACTTGAACCAACACTTAGGATGTTTGTAGGGGATATTTGGCCTTCAAGTGGGATACAAGCACCATGAATGTGTTTTTTGTGCTAGAAATATGTGTCAAGGCATAAACATGGTAGCGGGAGACACCATCCTAAATCCCTATTGAACCTTAATAAGCTCGAACACCATGAGAAAATCCTAGAGACCATGACATGATCCCTCTCTATGAAATTCTTGACATCCAAGATGAATATGGGAAAGGTATTGGGTATCATGGATGGGTCTCTATTCCATGACCATAGTTGGGAGAGGGAAACAAGAGCCTTTGGAACTAAAACTTTCTTCTTAGGTTCAAGAAACAAGAACACATCCTTATACCACCACAAGGGGTTATGGAGGGTTTGTGAGGCCTTCACCTTCATCAAATTCTGAAAAAAATGCATCTTAGTATATTATTGAAGCATCTCAAGATCAAGAGCCTTGAAAAAGTACTTGATCCAACATGCAAGAAACTTATAGGGGAAGTTACAATGTTTTAGTGACAATTATTAGTATTTACATTTTGATAATGGATAGGGAATTATAATAAGGGTGTTGGGAATTTATCAATGATTCTTGGGCTCAAGCATGGTGAAAGATGTGTTGAAACACCAAATAGGACCTTTCTATGGTATCTTTGGACTCTAAGTGGGATATGGATTTTTATCCCCATTTCCTAGGGATAACTAAGGAGACGGTGTCTCAAGGCCCTCATGTTTCGAACATGGAGTACCGAGAGATATATGTTTGACAACAACCACTTGCATAGACAGAGGCATGCCTCACCACCATAGATCTTAGGTTCATCATGAGGGTATCGACCACATCACCTGGCTCCTGAAATACATTGGGTATTTCTCCATGATGTACAAGCCAAGTATCATGTTAAGTGTCATTTCAAAATTTGAGGCATTTGAGTTTGTTTCATTTGCAACTTCTTTTGATTATGTAACGTCTCCTTGAAAATTATGCTATTTTCCCTATTTCATCTTGGTGGTTGATATTGCACCATAGGGGCCGAATAGATTTTACGTCTAATAATTACATGAATTGTAACAGTATTAATTTCAGAAGATTCATTTATTTCTTTTAATTGAGAAAAATAGTAAAAATTCATATATTCCTTATTTTGAGTACATATGCAAGTAATTTAACAATGAATATTAAAATATTATAGCAAATAAAACAAGTACACAATTTAAATTACCTGGGTCTGATGCTAATTCGCCTTGCTGCCTTGCTGTTGCCTTGTTGACTGTTGCTGAACTGTGTAAACACTGCCCAAAACCTAGTTCCACCCTGCCAACTAGGTAACTTCCTAGCTCCAGGATATCATATGGATATCCTGGCCCCCATGCCCAAAACCTCCAGGGACCCCGGTGCTTGTACTGATACAATCCCACTCCAAAACTCCACTCCTCTCTGCAAATCCAAGAGCCCCCAAAATCAATCGCCCAATCTCCAGTAGAATGACCTCCCGTAAACCTCCTTCCCCTCCATATTCCTCCTTCACTGACTTCCCCCTCATTTACTTCCCTACCTAACCCATTTATTACCTTATCTTATCCTTTTGTCGTTAATGCCCCTTATCCCCTTTATTTATTATTTTATCCTATATTTAATGTCTTACCCCTTTGAATTAATATCTTATCCCTTTCTATGTACGTAACTCTTAATTTAACAAAATAATTTATTAACCCCCCTTTAATCCTTTACTTAATTAATTAATGAGTCAATTAATAATTAATTAATCCTTGACAATCATGAATAATTAATTAATAATAAATAATTAGTTAATGTTATTTTAAGAAATAATTATTGTTTATCTAATCTTTTAGGATAGTTAGATTATTAAATTAATTATAATTAATAATCATATACATCTATTTAAGCAGGGTCATTACATACACCCACCCTTCAGGAAACTTCATCCCGAAGTTAAGGTATCTTATGGTACAAAGGACAAGAAACATGGTTCACACATTCATAACAAGTAACCGACATTATTAGTAAGTAAGTCAAGAAAACTCATACATACTAGTGTATATGTACAAGAA
>JASDQU010375065.1:0-38282 GCA_032191745.1 Picea mariana | reverse complement strand
TATTAGTAAGTAAGTCAAGAAAACTCATACATACTAGTGTATATGTACAAGAAATGCATGTGTAGCTAGTACATGCAAATCTCGTGCATGTACTAATAATCAAAATTGTCATCCTTTAGTAATTTATGTATGCATCCAATCCAGTTAGCAAGACTAGTCTTTTATAAAAGACAACAAACCAATCAATTGTTTGACAAATCCTTTAATTACTATTATCCAGTTCAACAATTTTATTTTAAACAACTTTGGTTTAGTTACGTAATAATGAATATTCATATATACTCATTTCTTTTTTTTTTGAAGGAAAAACATTAACTTCCACCACAAGACAGATCTCCATACTTTCTCAACTATTACTACTCATCCTTCCTCCCTAACCTACTTCCATCTCCATTCCTATCCTTCCTCTGCTAGACTATCTTGGAGCATCAACTATATTGACCTAACTCCAAATAGAACCCGTCAGAAGAAGTGTTGTTATCTCGACCAAGCTTCTCTAGAAGGCATCTGACAGTCATCATCAGACATCTTGGGGAGTGTGAACTAACACCGTCCTCCCATGACTTCAGGTTTTGGAGGATACACGATGGGGAATGCCTCCACCCCTCCTAATAGGACTAGGGTCCACACCCTACAAAGGAGGATACACGGTGGGAAATGCCTCCACCCCTCCTAACAGGTCTAGGGTCCTGTTGGCAGCCAATTCAATTTTTTCAATTGCCCTAAAAGCTGCCTACACCTATGACTTCTGAATTTCAAATTACCCTCGCCTTTTGCAAATAGATGATGGTTTCATTTTATGCGACCCCTGCAAATTGATTTCGATTTAGTTTTCACGACTGAAAGCATGAAAACTCCTCCATCATTATTTGAATTGTCATAGTCTTTTAATGATATTCTGAAAGGCACTTCACCATTGGTTTATCATGTGGATGAAATGATTTTTCTAACTATGTCCATTCGCCTATTCTTTCTTTGATTGCACAACTTGACTTTTATTCAATTGACAAGGCAATGAGCATGTTAATTCATGAATTATACTTGATTATATAGGGGTCATGTTTGATTTTGATTTTTATATGATGTGATCTTTACTATCAAAAGCTCTTGGCTTATCGATTTTATGAAATCTCTTGTCACATTGTTTTATAAACTTTGATTACACATAATGCAACAAGHRCATGGGTAACATATGAGTCYRATTTYATATTGAATGGMAATGTTTGATTATWSACATGGYGCRTTGGTTAAACATTTGGATTTTTKATTTAACGTTGGTTTGATTATACACATGGCGCATTGATATAATTTATGGTTTTGGTTTTACATTGATTAATGGTACGTTGATATAATTATCCACCATTTAATACTTGGGTTGGCTGATTAATATGGTTTGAGTGATGTCATAATTGATTAAATAGTGTTGTACTGTGCCATTACTATGCTGCATGGCAGTGATAATCCCACCACCCTCGCACGCGCAAATTAATTTGCCTCCCCTTTGAGCGCTCATAGCTGTTAACCCCAAACGACTTTTCTCCTGTGTTGATTGTGTTCAATCCAAACCCTACCATGAGCCCGCACCATGGCTCTAGTCATAAGGGCTGAACCTACTGGTTGCCAAGCCTTCTTGATGTTCGATGGTGCTTACAGTGACCATGAGGAATTCAGATGGCTCCCGTTCATACGAAAGTTTGATGGCTATAACCCTAGCGTGGCTCGGCAATTTGCATTAGCCTTTGATGGCTGCCGATCCAAGGTTGGGGATGTGCAATTAGAAATTGATGAGAAATTTCTCAGTTTAGCTACCGGTCTGCCTGTTGTCGGACAGAGATGGTCAAAAAATTGTAAAGTGGAAGATGTCCCATGGACATTGCTCTTCCAGTCACGAAGAGTGAGCTCCTGTGACAAAGGTTTACCCGCGAATATGTTAAAGCAACGATGGAACGACTTGCTGATGGTAAACAAGTAATTTATCACTTGCGAGGACCGGTATGGTTTCGTTTTCCTGTACCATCTTCGGCTACTCATGGTTTTCATGGGCTATGAGCTTAATATGCCTTACTACTTGCACAGGAGTCTGTTTAAAATGTCTAAAAGGTACAAACAGAACCAGGCCGATAACAGCCTATTTCATTTTGGGTTAATTAAAATGCTTGTGGTTTGTCATTTGGGGTTACGTCGGGACTGTTGGAATGATTTTCTTAAACGCAATAATTTTGATGATTCAAGCCCACCACAGGTTGACAAACCTGTGGTGAGCGAGAGTAAGTCAGTCCCCCTGTGCCTTATAGTGCTCTGTTACCTAAACCCCTACTCGAACCACCTATTGACCTACCCGGTTCTGTGACCACAGATGTGGAAATTGTTAAACCTGTGGCTAAAAGGCCTAAGGCCAAACCTAATGTGAATTCTAAAGGTAAGAAGAACACCCGATTAATCTCTCGCATGGCAAGAAACAAACCGAAAATTCCTGTCAACCCTGACCCTATCATGGTGAGTGAAAATTCTGACTCAGAGATTGAATGCTACCTAGCAAGTGAGTATCCCTATTCAGAAGGTCTGTGTGATAAACCTGCATATGATTTCGTGAAGAACCTACCACCTTGTTTACAAAATGATCCTAATTATCCAGGCATCAAAATGCCTTGTGAAACCCCTGGTGACTCGTCAAAGCCCCTTCCTGCTCTATCTCAACCAGTTGCTCCACCATGTGATCAGCGTGGCTCATGGTTAGAAATGTATTACTTCAATGTGCCAATACTGCAGTCCAGAATTCATGCTCTGGAGGATCAAGTTGCAAAGCTCACCAGTCAAAAAGCAAAAATTCCATCCACTGATAAGAAACAACGAACAACTGTCTTGATTTTATTTAAGAATGTGGAGTCGGCAACAACATTCGTCAATTCAAAATTGGCGTAGCTCGAACAACCTCACTGGTATGATTATCACCTGTTTATATGACAAACTCATAAACTCTGTTTACAGCGTGGATTTTCTTTTACACATAAGCATGCATTTTTGTATATAATTTTGTTTTGATAAATCCAATTTCGTTATCGTTTTAAATTTCGATTGGATTTGGCTTTGATTCGATTGATCGTGGGATTAGATTTGATTGTTTTAATTTAACTTTAATTGAATGCTCTGTTGGTTATTGAAGTTGTTAATATTTATCTAAACACAGGTCATTTCTAGTATTCCAATTTTGAACACAATCAATATATCATTTCGATTTGGTTATATACGATATGGTTGGCAATTACGGTTAACTGATGGGATTTTACATTCCATGTCTTTTTGACCAATTCAAATACCATTCTGTTAAGGCATAACCAAATTGCGAAATACGAATCATGACTGTTATACCCAACCTGTCGATTCACATTGTTTGACCGTGTTATCAGCCTGATCCATGTTTCAACAAACATACTGTTTAAATTTAATTTGGGAACGGAAGTGATTATGCCCAGGATTACGATTTGTTTCTATTATTTTTAACTCAGTCACAATTCGATTTGATTGTTGCCTAGTTTATGGTTATCACTGTTGTTGGTGGTTATGATCACTATTTTTGGTCCTTTTTGTCGATTGTGTAACACCCAACGATCGAAATATATGGAGAAGTTTGTTGATGCTGTTTCATTGTGACTATAATCATAACAGCCTTTCTATATTGGTATTTGATTAAAACAATATGAATCGTATGCACATTGTTACAACCGTAACAAATCGATTATGATTGAGTTGAATTAAATCGTATCTGATTCGATGTGATTCACTGCTTACTTTCGTTTGGATATGAAAAAGTTTGGTTATCATTTGATCTGAGTTCATAGAAACTAAAACAGAGCATTCTTATCCTGTTTTGATTGCATCCTTTTCGATTTTGTTTAATTCGAATGATAAATTTGCTTGAACCATTAGTAATTCGATTTTAATGTTTATTAAAAGAAAATTAAATTGGATTGTTTTAAAAAGATTTCATTTGATTTCTATCTGATTCTATATGCTATTTTAGACTAGCTACAGAATCAGATGATTCTGTAGCTAAGTCTATAGGATCAATTTTTAAGTGTTTTGTTACTGAAATATCTCTCTAATTTGATAATTTTGTTCTATTGCAGGTAGATTCGAAATTGTAGTTGAGTTTACGAGCAGTTAGGGGATATCTCAAAGATTTTACTGGCATTTTCATTTCCTAGTTTAGTTGATTTTGGGATACTTCTCAGATTATCTCAAACATTTTGACATTATCCATAGGGAGGTTTTACCCTGTGGAGAGACTTATATATACTTATGATTTTTGTAATAAGGTTCATCCTCAATCGTGGGAGAACAAGGATATGAAGTTCTAATACAAACTGAAGCATAATTTGGTGTTTTGTCATAGCTTTAGCTTCTCAATATATCAATGTTTCTGTTTCATGTTGTGTATATCAATTTGTTTATGATTTATGACTACTTTAGCTATCTAGATCATGTGCAAATGATATAACTTTAATCACTCTAATTCATATCTGGTTTCTTCCAAATATATAAAAGACATAACAATTGTTAATTTGGTTTGTGAATGACACGTTTATCTTCTTCATTGATTGAATTATCAAATATAAATTTCTTGCATAACAGGTTTCCCTTATTGCAAGAATTTATTAATCATAAGATTGTTATGAATTTTCATGTCTTGTTTGTCCTGTAAACACTCAAAGAGCAGCACAATCGATCGTTTACGAGAAGCTTATGGATTAACCGGTGCGAGTTTACTTCCTCCGACCAGCTTCAGAGTCATCACACACAGGACAAATTAGGAGCGCTTCCAGGTTAGTCGGTCTTTTCTTTGCTGTTTTCATTAAGTAGTTTAGTTTAGAAATAATTTGAATTAGATTTATATTAGATTGTTTAATTTCAGTAATTATATTAGGTCATTTAATTTCAGTAGTTTTATTTCTTTTTCATAAGATATAAAAATCAAAAAACATATCTTGTTTTCTTAGGGCAGAAAATACATGAGTTTTGCAGGTTTTAATTAAATCTGTAGGCTGTTTATAGTGTACATTTGTGAATAAGTAATATAACAACTGGTAATTAGATAGTTGATTTGAGTTATTATAATATTAGTTAGTATATTGTACATAATAGTTAGAATAGTTATATTTAGTTTTAGTTTATTTAGTAATTTGTTTAAATTAGATTAGTGTAATAGTTAGTTAGTTTGTTTTTGTTAGTTTTAGTTTGTTTTAATTAGTTTAGTTTCTTTTATTTAGTTTTAGTTAGTTTGTTTTAGTTATTTTTAGTTTGTTCTAATTGTTTTAGATAGATTAGTTAGTTTAGGTTAGTTTCCTATTTGGTTTTCTTAAGACCTTAGGGCGGCCAACGGAGCCGTTAAACCCGTCAGAGTGGTTCATTCCAAATGGCTTGGGTTATTTAGACAACCCCGGACCGGTTCCACTCTCTCAATTGACGGACAGACAATTTCGCTCGTCAACAAATGGCGCTAGAAGGAGGGCCTGAACTTAATTAATGGCATGAGGCGGTCGCAAGACTCCTCCCCCACCTAATCGCACACGTATAGTGACTAGAAGCCGTTCACAAGATAATATCCCCCCTCAAACAACAACTACTTCAATCGAAGATCCACAGATCATAGTTGAACCAGCAACCCCTAATCCTACAGGTGGTGATATCCAAGAGATCGTTTGTCAATCTCTTATTAAAACACACAGTGCCTTAGCTAGTTTAAGGTGACCAAACTGCCCATGGGGTCAACCTTTAGACTTCTCTGATATCAGAGAATAGTTAGGTGATATAGACCTCATTGTGAATCCTACAGATCCAAACACAAATCGTGCTGCAAGAGGATATGGGATACCTCCTTCACCACCTCCCTCATCTCCTTCCTCTTTAGGGGGAGATTCCTCTTCTGACGAAGGCAATCCACCTTCTCAGCCTCCCACACCCACTACCCCAATGGAAAATCAGAACAACCCTACTAGACCCTGGTTGGACCAGGATGCTGTAGCTGTACCTGGAGCCCAACACCCTTTACCTAAGCACCCGGAGAAATGGATTCCTAAGTTTGATCCCGATTCAAAACAGATAGCGGAAGACCATATCAAAAAATTTATGTTAGCCATCAGACTCCGTAACGTTGAACATGAAGACGTTGTCTGTAGGTTGTTCCCTTACACCTTTGAGGGTAATGCGTCCACTTGGTATTTTTCCCAACAGCCTCATACTATAGTATCTTGGGAAAAGTTTGAGTCATGCTTTTTGGAAAAATTCGGAGATGGCAAACCTCTGGAAGTCTTAGTCATGGATCTCTCAAGCTTGAAAATGAATCCAAAAGAAAAAGTTAAAGACTTTAATCAAAGATTTCTAACGCTTAAAAATCAAATCCCTCCAAATTCTATGCCTGTTGAGAGTCTTGTAATAACTTACTACACTAAAGCTCTACATCAAAGTATAGCTATTTGGGTTGAAAGATCTCAAAAGGCTACGTTGTTAGAAGCCTTCGAAGAGGCTACTCAGATTGAAAAAGATATACTTAGTCTTAAGGACTCTTCTAGCAATGAAACTGAGACTGTTTCCTCTTCCAAAAAGAAGATTGAAATTCTCCCTAGACCTACATAGAACAAACCACAACCCGAAAACTCTGATTTGGAAAATTTAACCAAAGTTGTACAAAAATTGTCTAATCAAGTTATAGATTTAAAAAGGTCAACTGAAATAGCCTCTTCGAGTAAAGGACCATACAAACCCTCTTTCCGAAAGCCTTTTCAAACCAACCGGCCTAATCCTAACCCTGAAGGCTTGAACCTAGAAAGTTTGCAATGTGCTCTCCAGACAATTCTAGGAGCCCAAGATGACTTGATGCCTCCTGAAATCCCTCAAGAGGAAGTCGAGCAAGAAACAGTTCAAGAAGAAGAGTCTTCTCCAAACATCTTTGGACATTTCTCGGATAGTATCTTCCAAGCCAACTTCGAGACTGTTCACCCTTACAACACTAGGAGTAAGACCGCAAATAAACCTCTTGCCGAAAACATTACAACTTCACCTCCAAAGCCATCTAAATCAGTGGAAATTAAACAAAGTAATGCTGGCCCCAAATTAGATTATGATGATGTTGAAGATCTTAAAAAATTACGGGCTAACATTTCTATTTATGAGTTGTTAACGTTCCCATTCTTGTTACAGAAGATGTTGCAAAATATTTCAGATAATGGCAAGAATGGTAATGCAAATAGTAACAAGGTTGGGCAAAGCAAAGTTCCACAGAAGACTTCCACCAAAAATAATCCCGATCCTCAAGATAAAGGAAGCCTTCCTGTAACACCTGTAAATAATGCAAATAATGTAAATAATGTAAATAATTCAGATAAAGTAGTTTTAGAAAGTGTGAGTAATAAACCACAAGCTACTACTCTAAGTACTCGCAAGAATGTACCTCCTTTTCTTTTAACTTTCGAAATCTTCAACAGAAATGTGCATAATTGTATGGTTGACTCAGAAGCATCATCAAATTTGATGCCTTGGTCAGTCTGCCAAAAGATTAACGTCGAAGTAGAGCCATCTTCTTTGAAAATCATACAACTTGATCGAACAGATGTAAAAGTTATAGGAAAACTAAAAAATGTATTGATTAGATTATCGTCTAACCCAAAAGTTCATCAGGTTATTGATATAATTGTGGTAGATATTCCGGAAGTGTATGGCATGTTTTTGAGCAGGGACTGGTCGGAACAGCTACATGGTTACTTCACAATGGACTGGTCTCACTTATGGATTCCAGAGAATGGTAAGCCCAACAATATCAGAGTGAATTGTGAACGTTACCTTAAGTTCATGGTTACAAATCTGAATGACCCTAATGAACCATACACACCCCCTGCTGATTCACCCGAAGTCCAAGGGATGGACACCTTCTTAGGAAATTTCATGGCTGAAGTTTCACCTATCAAAAATCCAGAACAACAGTTCGAGATCATAGCATATGTGAAACAAATAGCTTCTATGCAGCAGTCCCATGAACCTGATGGAAATCAAATTTGGTCTCTATATTTCGACGATTCCAAGTCTAAAGAAGGAGCTAGTGTAGGCTGTATCATCATTGATCCGGTAGGTAACAAAACATTATTGGCTTGTAGACTAGAATTTGAATGCACTAACAATACTGCAGAATATGAGGCTTTACTGCAAGGTCTCATAAAATATCTGGATATGAACATTCAAAATCTGGTTGTATTCGACGACTCTGCGATAGTGGTTAGGCAGGTAAGGGATTCTATACACTGTCTTACCCCGCATCTCAAATGTTACCAGTTTGAGGTATGGAGTTTAATGAAAAAATTTTCTGCTTTTAATATAAACTCCATTCCTAGATTAAATAATGTTGAAGCAGATCTTCTAGCTAATGTTGCCTCTAAACTTCTTCTTGCAGAAGGCTTATCCCCAAACACATTCTCTATGGAGCTATTGTTTCGACCATCTGTTCCAGACAATATCATAAACTGGAGAGTATTTGACGATGATAAACAGATCATTAACTTTCTGCACATGGAGGAAACCTTTCAAGGAGCAGTGATAGATGAACAGACGCACGACGACAATTTGCACGACGTTACAGTAATACCTAACCCGAAATCTCCTGAAGCTCTATCGGACATGGTAAACTCCATACCCAAATCTGTTGTTAGACTAGAAAATTTTTATGATTTTGCAGATAAATTTAAAGAGACGGTCAATTGCAAAACCAACAGTTCCTCATTGTCTTATGAAAAAGTCAATCTGGGAACTAGTGAAAATCCTCATTGTATCAACTTGGGCTTGGGATGTTCTAGATAAGAAAAAGCTGCTTTTGTTAAATTATTTAAAGAATTCAAGGATGTCTTTGCATGGACTTACAATGATCTTAAAACGTTCGATCCTAATATTATACAGCATGTCATCCCTATGAAGCCCCAAACCTTGCCCTTCCAACAGAAACTGAGGAAAATGCATCCTAAATTAGAACCGACCGTACAAAAACAATTGAATAAACTCCTAAGTGCTAAAATAATTTTTTCTGTTAGACATACTCAATGGGTATCCAACCTCGTCCCAGTGCGGAAGAAAAACAGGGAAATTCGACTTTGTGTCGATTTCCGGAACCTCAACAAAGCGTCTGACAAAGATAATTATCCTGTCCCTCCCATGGAACAGATTCTTCAACAAGTATCTGGTTCCAAGAGGCTATCCTTACTGGATGGTTTCTCTGGATACAACCAAGTCTTGATGTCTCCGCTAGACCAATTAAAAATTACCATCCGTACACCGTGGGGCACTTATGCTTATCGTAAAATTCCCTTTAGATTGATTAATGCTAGTGCTACCTTTCAGAGAACAATGAACATTTCTTTTAGAGGTTTAATCAATCACTCTGTAGNATCTAGTTCCAAGAGGCTATCCTTACTGGATGGTTTCTCTGGATACAACCAAGTCTTGATGTCTCCGCTAGACCAATTAAAAATTACCTTCCGTACACCGTGGGGCACTTATGCTTATCGTAAAATTCCCTTTAGATTGATTAATGCTAGTGCTACCTTTCAGAGAACAATGAACATTTCTTTTAGAGGTTTAATCAATCACTCTGTAGTATTTTACGTAGATGATGTGACCATTTATTTGAAAAACAAAGACGATCATCTAGCTCACTTGTGAGTCGTTCTGCTACGATGTTGTAAATACGACATCTCCTTGAACCCCAAGAAGTCCATCTTTGCAGTAGAACAGGGTAAACTACTAGGATTCATTGTGTCTAGTGATGGAATGATTATTGACCCCAAGAGGACTCAAGTCATCGCTAAACTTCCCCCACCTACCTCCAAGAAATCCATGCATTCTTTCCTAGGCCAGATTAATTTCGTGAGAAGATTTGTCCGCAGCTTTTCCGAAATGGTCAAGCCTCTTCAGAATATGATTAAGAAAGACACCCAATATCACTGGGGACCCACAGAAAACCAAGATTTCAATGCTATAAAGAAGGCCATAATTGACGCTCCGTCTCTCATGAGTCCTGATTTCTCTCAAGATTTTACACTCTATACTTTTGCCTCTGATCGTTCCTATTCCGCGGTCCTAACTCAGAAGAACTCCGAGAATAATGAAATACCCATCGCCTTTATGAGCTCTTCTTTTGAAGGTGCTGAACTTAACTACCCAGCGGTCGATCGACAAGCCTATTCTATTTTCAAAGCAGTTAACAATTTCTGGTCCTATCTTCTGAAGTCAAGGATGAAGGTCATTGTCCCCTACCCTGCCGTAAGGAACTTGTTAGTGCAAAAGGAGTTAGGAGAGAAAAGAGATTACTGGGTCACCTCCTTGCAGGAGTATGACTTAGAGATCACCCCAGCACAGATCGTGAGAGGCCAAGGGTTGTGTAAGTTGGTAGTTGATTCATAAAATGAACAGCGAGAAGATAATGATACGTCAAACCTAGAACAACGTGATCAAAGTTTAATTTGTTGCACACAAAACCTCGTAAGTCCTTGGTACGACGATATTAGATTTTGTCTTGAACATGGATCAGAACCCCGTCACCTTGACCCTGCCAAAAGAAGAGCGTTGAGACTAAAGTCCACCTCCTTTCATCTAGTTAATGGTATACTGTTTCGTCAGAATTTTGACGGCGTACTGATGCATTGTCTTGAAAAGGACGAAGCAGAAAGATTCTTGCTTGAGTTGCATGTAGGAGAAGCTGGTGGTCACTTCGGTGGCAACACCACTGCCCATAAGGTTTTAAGAGCCAGTTACTATTGGCCCATGCTTTTTAGAGACGCCCATGCCTTGTGTCGTAAATGTATTATTTGCCAGAAAGCATTAGGGCGATTGCAAAAACCAGCCTTCCCCTTGCAACCCGTTTTAGTCGATTCTCCTTTCCAGCAATGGGGCCTTGATATCATTGGTCTTATTAACCCTCCATCCTCACAACAGCACAAGTATATTGTGACAGCCACTGATTATTTTACTCGATGGTTTGAAGCTGCCATGCTGAAAACTATTAACACAAGTCAGGTCATTTCCTTTCTGAACTCGAATATCATCACTCGTTTCGGTATCCCTGATTGTCTAGTCTTTGATAACACTTCATACTTTTCTTCTCTTGAGATGAGTGAGTTCACTTTGGAGAAAGGAATAAATCTTAAGTATTCTACTAGTTACTATCCCCAGGGCAACGGCTTAGCAGAATCAACAAACAAGAACTTGATTAAAATTATCAAGAGAACTGTGGCTGAAAATCACAAAAACTGGCACAATGCACTGCTTAATGCACTGTGGGCTGATAGGGTAACACCCAAAGCCTCTATAGGTAACTCTCCCTTTTTCCTTGTTTATGGCAGAGAAGCCATTCTGCCACCTCACATTCTTCTTCCTTCACTTCAATTGTCACAAAAGTTCATGAAGAAGATTGTCCCCCTTTGGAAATTCGTATTAATTCTTTGATGAAGTTAGAAGAAGTAAGAACCTAATCTAAGTGTAAGTTAGACCAACATCAACAACTGATTAAAAGCTGGTTCGATTCTAGTTCTGCTTCTGATAGGAATTTCGAAGTAGGCGATCTCGTCATAAAGTGGGACAAACCACACGAAGGAAAGGGTGAACACACGAAGTTTCAAAATTTGTGGCTTGGGCCATTTTTTATTTTTGAAAAGTTGGGTCCTAGTTCCTTTCGATTGCAGAATCTTGAAGGGCAGCTTGACACCTATCTGGTGAATAGCCAAGCCCTGAAAAGATACTTCGCATGATTACTACCCCTGTATATTATGTAAATATTTCCTTTTGTTTTTATTTTTCCTTTGTTTTCGTTTTGATTTGGATTGATCAGTTTTTTATGTTCTTGAAACATTTGCATGCTTGTGTACTGAGCTATTCGGACAAAGACCATGGAAAAATGTCTTTGCTGAAATAACTTCTGAAAGTTTGTACAAACATCAATGATATATTTCTAAAAAACTGATACTTATGTCGGAAAATTTTTGTTTGAAAGAAGTTTTCTAATTTCAATCTCTGAGCAAAGTTTGTCATGATCATCTATTATATTTTTATGCTATCCCTTTCCCGTAAAGGAATGACTCAAAAGGATGTCTCCCTGTCATAGTAAGTTGTTTTGTAAACAAAACATTTCTAGAGCTGAGTAAAGGATAGTGTCAAAAAATTCTGATGAGGTCTGAAAAAATATGATAAAATACCAAGATTTTTTAGCGTCACCCCGCTCAGCTTTCCATAAAAAAATAAAATAAGAGCTGTGGGAAGTGTTTGTAAACCCGTCGGGATACTGAACAGGTCCGCTAGTAGCAGATAAATGCAAGCATGGTGCCAAGACAACTTCGTTGGGGTACTAAACAGGCCCGCTGGCAGCGAAGCAATGTCGGGTACACGAAAATCTGTAGAAAATTATAAGAAACCTCTTTTAAAGTCCTTTATTCTGATCTAGAACTTCTTGACAGGATACCGACGTCCGAGTGGGTTAAATGGCAACCTTGTCGAGGCTATAGACGCCTACTGGCAGCAGTGGACATGCCAACAGTATTGAAGATTTTATCATAAAAATCGTGACTTGCTTATCTTAAGACTGTTATTAGTTTGCATCTTTTAAAACATCGCTGGAAAAGATAGTAAATGATGATGTTTGTACGATTTTCTGGTTGTTGTTTTTGAGTTGAATTTTTCTCTGCTATCCTAATCTGAATTTATTTCTATTGACAGAGATAACTGCTTCTCCTAGTGTGTCGCCATTGTTGGCAGCCAATTCAATTTTTTCAATTGCCCTAAAAGCTACCTACACCTATGACTTCTGAATTTCAAATTACCGTCGCCTTTTGCAAATAGATGATGGTTTCATTTTATGCGACTCTTGCAAATTGATTTCGATTTAGTTTTCACGACTGAAAGCGTGAAAACTCCTCCATCGTTATTTGAATTTTCATAGTCTTTTACTGATATTCTGAAAGGCACTTCACCATTGGTTTATCATGTGGTTGAAATGATTTTTCGAACTATGTCCATTCGCCTATTCTTGCTTTGATTGCGCAACTTGACTTTTATTCAATTGACAAGGCATTGAGCATGTTAATTCATGAATTATACTTGATTATATAGGGGTCATGTTTGATTTTGATTTTTATATGATGTGATCTTTACTATCAAAAGCTCTTGGCTTATCGATTTTATGAAATCTCTTGTCACATTGTTTTATAAACTTTGATTACACATAATGCAACAAGCACATGGGTAACATATGAGTCTGATTTCATATTGAATGGAAATGTTTGATTATTGAATGGCGCGTTGGTTAAACATTTGGATTTTTGATTTAACGTTGGTTTGATTATACACATGGCGCATTGATATAATTTATGGTTTTGGTTTTACATTGATTAATGGTACGTTGATATAATTATCCACCGTTTAATCCTTGGGTTGGCTGATTAATATGGTTTGAGTGATGTCATAATTGATTAAACAGTGTTGTACTATGCCATTACTATGCTGCATGGCGGTGATAATCCCACCACCCTCGCACGTGCAAATTAATTTGCCTCCCCTTTGAGCGCTCATAGCTGTTAACCCCAAACGACTTTGCTCCTGTGTTGATTGTGTTCAATCCAAACCCTACCATGAGCCCGCACCATGGATCTAATCGTAAGGGATAAACCCAATGGTTGCCAAGCCTTGTTGATGTTCGATGGTGCTTACAGTGACCTTGAGGAATTCGGATGGCTCCCGTTCATATGAAATTTTGATGGCTATAACCCTAGCGTGGCTCGGCAATTTGCATTAACCTTTGATGGCTACCGAGGCAAGGTTGGGGATGTGCAAATAGAAATTGATGAGCAATTTCTCAGTTTAGCTACCGGTTTACCTGCTGTCGGACAGATATGGTCAAAAAATTGTAAAGTGGAAGATGTCCCGTGGACATTGCTCTTCCAGTCATGAAGAGTGAGCTCTTGTGACAAAGGTTTTCCCGTGAATATGTTAAAGCAACGACTTGCTGATGGTAACCAAGCAATTTATCACTTGCGAGGGCCGGTATGGTTTCATTTTCTTGTACCATCTTCGGCTACTCATGGTTTTCATGGGCTATGAGCTTAATATGCCTTACTACTTGCACAAGAGTTTGTTTAAAATGTCTAAAAGGTACAAACGGAACTAGGCCGATAACAGCCTATTTCATTTTGGGTTAATTAAAATGCTTGTGGTTTGTCATTTGGGGTTACGTCGGGACTGTTGGAATGATTTTCTTAAATGCAATAATTTTGATGATTCAAGCCCACCACAGGTTGAAAAACCTGTGGTGAGCGAGAGTAAGTCAGTCCCCCCTGTGCCTTATAGTTCTCTGTTACCTAAACCCATACCCGAACCACCTATTGACCTACCTGGTTCTGTGACCACAGATGTGGAAATTGTTAAACCCGTGGCTAAAAGGCCTAAGGCCAAACCTAATGTGAATTCTAAAGGTAAGAAGAACGCCCGATTAATCTCTCGCATGGCAAGAAACAAACTGAAAATTCCTGTCAACCCTGACCCTATCATGGTGAGTGAAAATTCTGACTCAGAGATTGAACGTTACCTGGCAAGTGAGTATTCTTATTCAGAAGGTCTGTGTGATAAACCCGCATATGATTTCGTGAAGAACCTACCACCTTGTTTACAAAATGATCCTAATTATCCAAGCATCAAAATGCCTTGTGAAACCCCTGGTGACTCGTTGAAGCCCCTTCTTGCTCTATCTCAACTAGCTGCTCCACCATGTGATCAGTGTGGCTCATGGTTAGAAAGGTATTACCTCAATGTGCCAATGCTGCAGTCCAGAATTCATGCTCTGGAGGATCAAGTTGCAAAGCTCACTAGTCAAAAAGTGAAAATGCCATCCACTGATAAGAAACAGCGAACAACTGGTTCGATTTTATTTAAGAACGTGGAGTCGGCAACATCATTCGTCAATTCAAAATTGGCGTAGCTCGAACAACCTCACTGGTATGATTATCACCTGTTTATATGACAAACTCATAAACTCTGTTTACAGCGTGGATTTTCCTTGACACATAAGCATGCATTTTTGTATATAATTTTGTTTTGATAAATCTAATTTCGTTATCGTTTTAAATTTCGATTGGATTTGGCTTTGATTCGATTGATCGTGGGATTAGATTTGATTGTTTTAATTTAACTCTAATTGAATGCTCTGTTGCTTATTGAAGTTGTTAATATTTATCTAAACACAGGTCATTTCTGGTATTCCAATTTTTAACACAGTCAATATATCATTTCGATTTGGTTATATACGATATGGTTGGCAATTACGGTTAACTGATGTGATTTTACATTCCATGTCTTTTTGACCAATTTGAATACCATTCTGTTAAGGCATAACCAAATTGTAAAATACGAATCATGACTGTTATACCCAACCTGTCGATTCACATTGTTTGACCGTATTATCAGCCCGATCCATGTTTCAAAAAACATACTGCTTAAAGTTAATTTGGGAACGGAAGTGATTATGCCCAAGATTACGATTTGTTTCTATTATTTTTAACTCAGTCACAATTCGATTTGATTGTTGCCCAGTTTATGGTTATCATTGCTGTTGGTGGTTATGATCACTATTTTTGGTCCTGTCTGTCGACTGTGTAACACCCAACAATCGAAATATATGGCGAAGTTTGTTGATGCTGTTTCATTGTGACTATAATCGTAACAGCCTTTCTATATTGGTATTTGATTAAAACAATCTGAATCGTATGCACATTGTTACAGCCATAACAAATCGATTATGTTTGAGTTGAATTAAATCGTATCTAATTCGATGTGATTCATTGCTTACTTTCTTTTGGATATGAAAAAGTTTGGTTATCATTTGATCCGAGTTCATAGAAACTAAAACAGAGCATTCTTATCCTCTTTTGATTGCATCCTTTTCGATTTTGTTTAATTCGAATGATAAATTTGCTTGAACCATTAGTAATTCGATTTTAATGTTTATTAAAAGAAAATTAAATTGGATTGTTTTAAAAAGATTTCATTTGATTTCTATCTGATATTATATGCTATTTTAGACTAGCTACAGAATCAGATGATTCTGTAGCTAAGTCTATAGGATCAATTTTTTAGTGTTTTGTTACTGAAATACCTCTCTAATTTGATAATTGTGTTCTATTGCAGGTAGATTCGAAATTGCAGTTGAGTTTATGAGCAGTTAGGGGATATCTCAAAGATTTTACTGGCATTTTCATTTCCTAGTTTAGTTGATTTTGGGATATTTCTCAGATTATGTCAAACATTTTGACATTATCCACGGGGAGGTTTTACCCTGTGGAGAGACTTATATATACTTATGATTTTTGTAATAAGGTTCATCCTCATTCATGGGAGAACAAGGATATGAAGTTCTAATACAAACTGAAGCATAATTTGGTGTTTTTTCACAGCTTTAGCTTCTCAATATATCAATGTTTCTGTTTCATGTTGTGTATATCAATTTGTTTATGATTTATGACTACTTTAGCTATCTAGATCATGTGCAAATGATATAACTTTAATCACTGTAATTCATATCTGGTTTCTTCCAAATATATAAAAGACATAACAATTGTTAATTCAATTTGTGAATGACAAGTTTATCTTCTTCATTGATTGAATTATCAAATATAAGTTTCTTGCATAACAGGTTTCCCTTATTGCAAGAATTTATTAATCATAAGATTTTTATGAATTTTTATGTCTTGTTTGTCCTGTAAACACTCAAAGAGCAGCACAACTGATCATTTACGAGAAGATTATGGATTAACCAGTGCGAGTTTACTTCCTCCGACCAGCTTCAGAGTCATCACATAAAGGAAAAATTAGGAGTGCTTCCAGGTTAGTTGGTCTTTTCTTTGTTGTTTTCATTAAGTAGTTTAGTTTACAAATAATTTGAATTAGATTTATATTAGATTGTTTAATTTCAGTAATTATATTAGGTCGTTTAATTTCAGTATTTTTATTTCTTTTTCATAAGATATAAAAATAAAAAAACATATCTTGTTATCTTAGGGCAGAAAATACATGAGTTTTGAAGGTTTTAATTAAATCTGTAGGCTATTTATAGTGTACATTTGTGAATAAGTAATATTGCAGTTGGTAATTAGATAGTTGATTTGAGTTATTATAATAGTAATTAGTATATTGTACATAATAGTTAGAATAGTTATATTTAGTTTTAGTTTATTTAGTAATTTGTTTAAATTAGATTAGTGTAATAGTTAGTTAGTTTGTTTTTGTTAGTTTTAGTTAGTTTTAATTAGTTTAGTTTCTTTTATTTAGTTTTAGTTAGTTTTTTTTAGTTAGTTTTAGTTTGTTCTATTTGTTTTAGATAGATTAGTTAGCTTAGGTTAGTTTCCTCTTTGGTTTTCTTAAGACCTTAGGGCGGCCAACGGAGCTGTTAAACCCGTCAGGGTGGTTCATTCCAAACGGCTTGGGTTATTTAGACAACCCCGGACCAGTTCCACTCTCTCAATTGACGGACGAACAATTTCGCCCATCAACAGGTCCACACCCTACAATGGAATATACAGTGGCACCGTGTTGCTAGAGGTTTTGTCATCGTTTATTCAGTTTTTGGGCAGTGTCATCACCTGAAATCATGCACTGGTCCACATATCATAGCAATGCATCCAAACCAATATAAATTTCACATACAATATTCATACCATAATGTTTCTCGGTTAGTGATCCTGATATCCACTTTCATCATCATTATCCCTTGGCTATTTCATAGCTCATAACCTGCAGATTAGTCTGTAACACAAACTCATACATTTCTATGCATTAACATCATGTAATTGCATACTAGCATCATTTCAATTTGGTATCCCTGTATCGATAAATTAACATCAATGTTTTCCACTTAGAAATAGATCTCATAATATCCCGTAATTCAATTTCAACATCTATTCATAAGATTATCATTTACCCAAAATAAATTTCATCATATCCAATATCATCCTAATAGTATTTTAAACATTCATAAAATTCTTCATTCTCACAATGTGTCGCATCATATACATCATGATCAATAACATTTAAACATTCGTAAAGTTTACATTCACGTAGTATATCGCATCATATACATCATCATCAATAACATTTAAACATTCGTAAAATTTACATTCATGTAGTAGATTGTATCATATACATCATCATCAATAACATTTAAACATTAAAAAAAGTTCATAAATTTAAAGTTTAAGTGTATCACTTAATAGTGTCATTGTGTCTAGAAAATAAAGTATATAGGCCTCAGGTAATCCTGGCTGTCTAAGTCAAAAGGTGGTGTTACATACACCCCACCTTCGAGAAACATGTTCTTGAGGTGGTCAAAATAGTGAGGGATAATCTCGCTGTAGTGTCTCAGCATCTTCCCAAGTAGCAGATCCTGAACTATACTTGTCCCACTGGGCCTTAACTTGGTCTACTAAATGGTTCCTGATCTATCGGAATCTACAGTCCAATATGCGTAACGGTTCTACCATGAGGGTTCCCACGTCCGAAACACATTATGAGTTTTATGCAAGTGGGGTGGTAGTACGAGACGATAGGCAACAGGTCCAATTTTCTCTTGGATCCTGAATGGTCCTATAAACCGAGGTGACAACTTCGTCCCCTTCCCGAACCATATGGTACTCTTATTAGGCCTAATACGAATGAAAACCTGGTCTCCCACTTCATAACTTCGGTCAGTCTTGTGTGCATCTACATAGCTTTTCTGCCTATCTTGTGCTTCCTTTAATCTTTGCCTAATCTGAATCACCTATTCCTCCATTTCTTGAATCAATTCTGGCCCAACTGTTACTCAGTCTTCTAGTCTATCCCAACTCAATGGCATTCTGCATGGCCTCCTGTACAAAGCTTCATAGGGTGGCATTCCGATGGAACTATGAAAACTGTTATTGTAGGCAAAATCTACCAAAGGTAGGTACTTCTCCCACTGGGTTTGATTATCCATTACATACATCCTAAGCATGTCTTCCATGACTTGATTTACTCTATCAGTTTTCCCATCTGTTTCAGGATGATAAGATGTGCTCAAGTTCAACTGAGTCCCCAACGCTGACTGTAAACTTGTCCAGAACCTAGAAGTGAATCTGGAGTCCCTATCTGAAATGATCTTCTTAGGTATGCTGTGCAAATGGATAACCTTGCTTACAAACACACGTGCCACATTAGTGACAACGTAAGTGTCTCTAACCAGAATGAAATGAGCACTCTTGGTTAACTTATCCACTATCACAAGAATGACATTGTGTCTATGGGATGTGAGCGGAAACCCCACAAAAAAATCCATAGAGATGACTTCCCACTTGGACATAGGGACATCACGTGGTTGTAGGAGGCCTGCTGGGTGATGGTGGTCGGCTTTCACTTGTTGACACTCCAGGCATTTGGCAATGAAATGGACTACATCGTGCTTCATGCCTACCCAGAAGAAGAGCTTCCTCATATTTGCGTACATATTCTTCACACCCGGATGTGCACAATAAAGTGCTCTATGGGATTCCTTCAGTATGATGCTTTGAATATCCCCATTCTCAGGGATGTACATCCTTCCTCGATATCTTAACAATCCATATGTTTCCAGACTATATCCTTTATACTTTGGGTCTAACTGCCTCCCGCTCTGGAGGTTTGAAGTAACCTTTAAATACCAATTGTCTCCTGGGAGTTGTGTCAACACATGTTCGCTCAGATTGACCTTTAAGGTTACCAAGGAGAAGATACGTGGTCTCCTACTCAAGATATATGGGACCACATTTTCCTTCCCTTGATGTACGAAATACCAAAATCGTACTCACTCATAAACTCACTCCATCGCCTTTGCCTAGAATTCAAATCTCTTTGAGTGAAGAGATGTTTTAAACTTTGATGGTCTGTTTTGAGCTCAAAGTTTCACCCAACAAGATAGTGCCTCCAAAGTTTTAGAGCTAGCATTACCGCTGCCAACTCTAAATCATGATTCATGTATAACTCTTCGTGCTTCTTAAACTTCCTTGATGCATAAGCTATCACTCCTCCATCCTGCATTAGCACGGCCCCCAACCCTTGCTTCGAGGCATCCGTGCAGACCGTGAAGTCCTTTTCCATATCCGACACTCATAGAATTGGCGCACTAGTTAGTAACCTCTTAAGCTCAATGAATGCACTATCACATTCTTTTGTCCATTCATACCTAACCCCCTTGTGTTGCAAAGTGGTGATGGGTTTCGCTATTTTTGAGAATCCTTCCACAAATCTCCGGTAATAACCCACTAGCCCCATGAAGCTCCTCACCTCATGGGCATTTTTTGGCACTGACCATTCCATAATGGCCTTTACCTTTTCTGGGTCCACAAAGCTTCCTTTGCTGGAAATGATATGACCTAAATAATGGATCTCTCTCTGGAAGAAGGAACACTTTGACAACTTCCCATACAATTTGTTCTCTCTAAGGCAAGACAACACTACTCACAAGTGTTCCTTGTGTTCTCTTTCATTCTTGGAATAGATGAGGATGTCATCTAAAAAGACTTGTACAAAACGGTCTAAGTACTTCCGGAATACGTCGTTCATGAGGCTCATGAATACTGTTGGCACATTGGTCAATCTGAAAGGTACTACAACAAACTCGTAATGTCCAAACCGAGTTCGAAAGACAGTTTTTGGGATATCACCTTCCTTAATCCTTAACTGATGATACCCTGATCGCAAATCGATCTTTGAGAATACCATTGCTCCTTTCATCTGATCGAAGAGGTCATCTATTCATGGCATCGGGTACCTATTTTTCACTATAGCATAGTTCAAGTCCTTGTAGTCTATACACAGTCATAAGGATCCATCCGTATTCTTTACAAAAATTACCGGTGCGCCCCAAGGTGAGACATTGGGCCTTATTAGCCCTAAGTCTAGTAACTCTTTAAACTGCATTTGCAACTCACAAATCTCTGGCGCTGTCATCCAATACGGAGTTTTGGAAATTGGTTTTGCACTAGGTTTTAGCTCAATGGTAAAATCAAGCTCCCTCTCAGGAGGTAACCCTGGCAACTCGTTTGGAAAAACATCCTAAAATTCTGACAATACCGGGTACTGATCTAATGAGGGTCCCTTCCTTTCATTCACTGCTTCCACTACATAAATTCGACACCATTGCGTCAAGCATCGCTTAACCTTCATAGTTGATATAAAGCGTAGCGACACTTTTCTCTGTACACACTGGATCTCTACTGGTCTTCCTTCATCATCGACACAAAGCACCCTCTTTGCGAAACAATATACCAAACCTCGATGATCTGCTAACCAATCTATTCCAATGATTAGGTCATATGCTCTGAGAGCAGTGATGTATACCTTCAACCCGGTAGTACACACTCCCAGGTCTACTATACAATTATCGACACTAGGTCCTACAGCTTGTTTTTCCCCCGAAGCCATCTCGACTTGTTTAAAGTGATCGTGCTCATAGGCTGCCAACCCACTCTTTTCTAATGCAGATGGTGAAATGAAACTATTTGTCGCACCATAATCAAACAAAATATTAACATTGATATGATTTAGCGTACCTGATGACTCCACCACCATGGATTGATGTTCAACCTGACGATTATTAACCACCGCATAAATCTGGTGGCTGCTACTTGCTCTCCCCATCGGTGCCTTTCCTTCTCTATGCACGAACCTTGATTGTAACTCTAGGCAGTCACACTAGTAATGGGGTCCTTCGCACCCCCAACAGGTAACATGAGATTGAATCTATGCACTGTTATGTGACTGTCTCTGAAATGAGTTCCTTCCCCTGGAACCCCTTCCCCTACTTGTTGTTCCCTGAGATGGTCATGGACCTGTCTGCATCGTTGGTGATGAACAAGATGCTGCAATCGCTGCCATTGAAATCCTTGCAGCTACTGTCCTTGGCACGACTCTGTTAACATATGGCAGTGGCCTTGAGCCCCCTCCCCTAGGAAATGTCCTCAGGGCCTTCCCAACGAATCCAGGATGATGTGGAAATGTTGGTCTTGTACCCTCGGTTAAGTTCATGTGTTCCTCCGCATAACGTGCATTTTCCACCGCGTCCACTACAGAAGACAGTTTCTACATCCGCACCATAGCTCTTATCTTAGGGTTCAATCCATAAATGAAGCGCTCTGCCTGCCGTTGGTCATTGTCCATATACGAAACATATTTGACCAGTTCCATAAATCTGATCTCATATTCTTCTACAGTTCTGTTTCCCTGTACTAAGGCATGAAATGCCCCTACCTGTTGTTCCTCGTAGTATGCTGGTAGAAATTTCCTTCGAAACCTCTCCTCGAAAAGTTCCCAAGATACTGTGTCTGGGGTAAGGTGCATCTGTCTTTCCAGGTTGCCCCACCAGTTCAAGGCACTGTCTCTTAACTGAAAAATGGCGATCTTTGCCTTTGAGTTGGACGCATAGTCCCTTAAGGAAAAACACCTTGTCATGCCTTCCAACCATGCTTCCACGCATTCACTGGCGTGACCCTCGACAAACTCTAGAAGTTTGATCTTCTCTAATTCTTGCATGATATCTTTGGGTGGAGGTCCTCCCCCTGAATCCTTTGACTCTTTTGGATTACCCATTCTAGATAGTGGGGGTTCCACTTTAGTCCCTTTCGGTTGTCGCCCCTTTAAAGTCTCATTAATGGATTCTAATGAGCACAGGATGAGGGCTAGTTTGGACGATGGTGGTGGTGGCGTTGGAGGTGTTGGCGGTGCCGGCAATGACGATCCCCTGCCTCGATTCCCTCGAGTCCTGACCATCCTGTATGCTTTTGACCTGCATCAACCAAAGTTGTCAGGGTGAGTTCCAGGATGTTTCAAATTGGTGCTACTCAAACTAGAAATAGGGTTAGGCGTAAGTTTTCTTTACTTGTCTGTAAATAGACATTACTCCTCTAGGGGATTGGCTAGGTTAGGGTTAGGATTAAGCGTCTAAGCTTGATTTCTTCGCACCTATGAAAAAAAACTATTGGTTCCCTTGCCCTGTAGCTACGCTAGCCTTGCGCCATACTCGCCACTTCCTATGCTTACTCTCCTAGTGCATTTTTCGCCTCCTTCCTGCTTGTCCTAGTCTAATCCCTTTTTAACTTTTCTCTTACAACTTGATTAAAGTGAATTTTGACCTTATGTTTATTAATTTATGCCGAAAGGCATACACCTATTGACAATGGGCACAATTAATGATCTTTTAATCTTATTTAACCTTAAACCATTATCTGATGGCTATGCATTGAAGATGCTGGCATATTCTTAGTCGTCCTCCAAAATCAATGGGTCAGATTTATTGTTCATGACTTTATTGGATTTATCAAGGCATCCGTTAACAGGTTTACTTTTTAATGTTTACCTAATCACATTAAAAAAAAATTGCTGTAAGGATATATAATTACCACGTTTAAATGATTAAATAGGATTAAACTGTGGCATCTAAATAATTGTCCACAACTGCTAGCCACGTTTCGGTGTTCACCAGCGCTATGTACGTTTCGGCGTTAGTGTTCTTCTTAAGACGCTTCACTTGGTGGGGGTCCTGGGTTCAAAACCCATGGACCCCAAAACATTTTAATTTAATTAATTAATCATAATTACTTTTAATTAATTAATATACTTAGTTTTAATTTTATGTGTATATTATATTATTATTACTGGTTTTTTTTTAAAGGCGCATACATGGTGTGTTGGTGTTTGGTTGTTCCTTAAGGCTTAGGTAGTGGGTGGTCTTGGGTTCAAAACCCATAGACTCCAAAATAGTTTTAAATCTTTTTAACTAATAAAATCTTTAAATACCCCTTAAGATTTAATAATCTTTAAATCTTTATAACATTATTTATTGTTTTTTTTTAAAGATCTAAAACATATATAACCTTTAAACGTTTATTAACATATATTTTAAACCTTTGTTTTTTTTTCTTTATTAGATATTTTTCTTTATCCTCATTTTTTTTTGTTAATAATTTAATTAAAAAAAAATTACAATTTAAACCATTGAAATTTAAATTTAGTAAAATTTAAAAGTTAATTTAAATAAGTAATAAATAAAAAATTAATTAAAATAAAATATATATATATATATATAAATCAAATCAGGCACGCATGAAGCCCATGTGCCTGTTATGCTTCCTCCAGCTCCCTCGTATCTATCCCTAAAACCCTACACCTTCTAGCTCTTCGAACCCTATGCGTCCTTCCTCTGCCGCCTCCTTCTCATCTACCGAGACCTTCCTCGCTCAGCCAATGTAGCGTTGAGCTTTTCTTTTTGGACGTTTAACCTCAGAAATGCAGGGAATGGCGTTCGAGCGGTTGGTTCTAAGTCTCTTGATTTGCAGTTGCAGGCTCTTTCTGTTGTTGTAATAGCCGACTCCTTAAAGAAGAAAAAGAGGTCTCTTCACTGTATGATATTTTCCCCTTCCTGACTGGAGGGTTTTGGCAGCATCACCATTGAAGCATTGAATCAACAATGGATCAGAACAGAAAAAGAATTGTCATGGCACTACAGAGTGGGTTAAAAAGTGAGCTGACATGGGCCTTAAATACTCTTACAGTGTTGTCCTTCAAAGAAAAGGAGGATCTTCGAAAAGATGCTACTCCTCTTGCTTCAGTAGTGGTATCTACGGCGTCTACTGCAGTGCTACAAAGTATTCTATCAGAAATGGTTACAACGTATGGCGGTTGAATTTTAAAGTTGCGAATTGCGTCTAGATGTGGAGCTCGCATCGCATCCCATTGGTAATTGTCGAATATTCTAAAATGCGACATTGAAAATACCCGCAGCCGAAGGAAGCACCTTCAATTCTATTGTAAATGCATTCACATCCTCGAATGAATGCATCACCAGCCTCAGCCTTCGCTTGGGTTGGGAGATCTTAAGTTCGCGGGTTCAAATCTCTATGGCCATCCAAAGAAGGCTTTCTTTCGATCTTCTCTGCTACAATAGCTCTGGGGATGTAGAATAAGACAGAGATTTTGTCAATGGCAATGGCAAGGCCAAGCCTGGAATTCCTACCTAAAATGGCTCAGATGTTGCTTCTACATCACACCGCAAATGACATAGAAATAAGGGTTTAAGGAGAACTGCCATAGATTTACCACTCTTTTCAGCCCCAGAAAATGGCCAAATCCATGGAAATAATGTTGCAGAGAATTCCTTAAATTCCCCCTCCACTGTCCCGGACATCGGATTCTTCACGGAAGACACTATGGAACAATCCGGATCAGGATTTTCAGAACAAACTAAAGCAGGGAATGGGGGAATTTCACACCATGCAGAGAACTCTGTATTACTATTGATAGTAGATGATAATAATAATACCAAGAAAGATGAGCCAGTTGCCCTGGATAATCAGATAGAACACACGAACACAGATGATTCTTCGATTTTCTCGCAAGCAACAGATATGGATGCAGATGCAAATGGAGTTATAGGTATTGATTCGACACCCAGAAAATAGGGTTTCTGTTTAATTTCCAGGGACACGTAGATCGACCATCGTGAATACGCTATCAAATATTGAATATGTTTCGAATACGTGCAACAATTGGGGTTCTCCCCCTGAGTTGAGGCAACGGACTGTGACTGCGAGTTTGAATGTAAAGGCCAACTCTTGCATGAAATGCATAGTTGAGACTGAAACCGTGGAAGAGGAGGCTCTGAATGGGGCTTCTATCCCAAGCGTTGGATCGCAACAACAGTCGCCACCTGAAAAGGATTCAAATAAGGGAATGGTGAGTTTCGGAGATCCCTAGGAACCACTGGATTGGGAGTGTGTGATCACTCACAGATCCAAATGTAAGTATCTATATTTCATACAAAACCTCATCTAGTAGTTAGTTGGTTCAATTTGTCTTCCATTCATTCATAGCAATGATTTCAATTTTCAAATTTCTTACAATCAGTCCATTGCGCTAGCACTATAAATGGATATGCTAGTTAAATTTTCTTAAACTAACAATCCATCCCCTATTCCTACACTTCATTCAACTCCATCCCCTATTCCTACACTTCAACTCCAAAATGAAAATGTGCAAATCCTTGCCCTTTAGCCATAGAAGAGGTTAGAGTCACAAAAGAAAATTTGTAAAGTTGCAATAGACCATTTGGGTCTCTGAGTGTTTGGTGTTGGTACTTTCAGTGCTTTGCCAGACAATTGGGGACTTTGGACGCTATCTCCTCATGTGGTTTGTTCTTGATAGACATACCTCTTCTCAACGAACAAACTATTACCTGCATTGTCAGCAGGTGGAGATGCATGCTCATTTAAAAAAATATTCTTAAATGAGCAATGCATTATCTTGTTTTGTTTTGTTTCCCTGTGTTTGGCTGTCCTCAAGACCATTCCTTTGTTGACTTATTGTTTTTTTTTTGAAAGAATACTTCCTATATTCACATAAATATATTTACATCGTCAAAGCAAAAACAAAGTTGGAAGGATATTTACAATGGCACTCAAATCCTCTTCCTCAATGCTACTAAAATAGTAATAAAGTCCAAATAGGCAGCAAGTTCTAATACCAAATGTAGGGGTAGGTTTAGGGTTCATCGTAGTTTTCAGCAGCTATATGTTTCTCACACAAATTTTAGGATGTAATTTTTTTTTTAATTAACTTCATTTTAGATGTCATAAAGATTTTGTTATGATACCCAAATATTTTTGTAACAACCCTAGTAGCTTGTTTTACTTTAGTAAATTTATGTTAAAATGCGTATTGCATTTATTTATTTTATTTTTATTTTTATTAAAATTTCTGTGTTTTGTTTGCAGGTTAGGCGTAGCTGGAGTTAGAGCTGGGAACTTGGCCCATAGGCCTAGATTTCAAACTAAGTAGCTCTGATACCAAATGTAGGGGCCGAATAGATTTTACGTCTAATAATTACATGAATTGTAACAGTATTAATTTCATAAAATTTATTAATTTCTTTTAGTTGAGCAAAACAGTAAAAATTCATATATTCCTTATTTTGAGCACATACACAAGTAATTTAACAACGAATATTAAAATCTTATAGCAAATAAAACAAGTACACAATTTAAATTACCTGGGTCTGATGCTAATTCGCCTTGTTTCCTTGTTGTTGCCTTGTTGACCGCTGTTGAACTGTGTAAACATTGCCCAAAACCTAGTTCCACCCTACCAACTAGATAACTTCCTAGCTCCAGGATATCATATAGATATCCTGGCCCCCGTGCCCAAAACCTCCAGCAACCCCAGTGCCTGTACTGATACAATCCCACTCCAAAACTCCACTCCTCTCTGCAAATCCAAGAGCCCCAAAAATCAATCCCCCAATATCCCGTAGAATGACCTCCCGTAAACCTCCTTCCCCTCCATATTCCTCCTTCACCGACTTCCCCCTCATTTACTTCCCTACCTAACCCATTTATTACCTTATCTTATCCTTTCGTCGTTAATGCCCCTTATCCCCTTTATTTATTATTTTATCCTATATTTAATGTCTTACCCCTTTGAATTAATATCTTATCCCTTTCTGTGTACGTAACTCTTAATTTAACAAAATAATTTATTAACCCCCCTTTAATCCTTTACTTAATTAATTAATGAGTCAATTAATAATTAATTAATCCTTGACAATCATGAATAATTAATTAATAATAAATAATTAGCTAATGTTATTTTAAGAAATAATTATTGTTTAGCTAATCTTTTAGGATAGTTAGATTATTAAATTAATTATAATTAATAATCATATACATCTATTTAAGAAGGGTCGTTACATGCACCCTAGTAACTGGCCACCCTTAGGGATATGTTTTCTACTGGGAGGTCCCTTTGATAGGTCATCATACCATTCATGACCATACTTTCCACTTTCCACACTTCATCCCCTCATCTCCTTATATTTTGGGATTTTTGGGTCTACTAACCCAAGAAGGGATTGTCCCTCTTTTCATGGGAAGAAGGGGTTGAAGGCCCAGAGGGAATGTAGCTAGAAAAATATAAAATCTTTATTATTAACCTTCAATATTCTCTCCCAAATAGGTATAGATAAAAATGAAATGATTCTCTTAAAAAATCAAAGACCTGCAAAAGAAAAATTCACATTATATAAATGTCCCATTTATTGAGTTGTGTACACGCATGTGGTGTCCCTTTCTTTCCATGCATATGGAACTCTGTGTACCTCTACCTTCAAGTGACTCTGTGGTACTTCTCCCCATGATAATTTATTAACCCGTATGTATTACCCAATGTTTGGACCTTAATTAGTTAATGGTAATAAATGGGCTTGGAAAAAGGATGCATTGAAAACGAAGGTGCATCACACCCTCTACAAAGGAAACCCATAAATGAGACACTATGATCCCTTGTATGTCATGAATCCCATTCCCAAGATTCTTTGTCCCATTCATATCATCTTATCCACATGACTTAGAGAGTGGTTCCACTTGGGAAACACTCCTAAACTTAAGGTATGATTCACCCAATAGGTCGCTTTGTCAAGCCTCCCATACTTAAAATTGGAAAATTGAATAGGGTCTTTGAGAACTTGTTTATTTTTATGAGATGGTTTTTGATGCACATTATTAGGTGTCTCTTTTATTAATTTGATTTACTTATCATTATGAATTTCAATTGAGTTCCTTGGAGGGTGTATTCATTGCCTTTGCAGAATCTAGTTGGTGGACATATTTGGAATAAAAATCCTATCTTTGGATTCCTTGGGGATTGAAGCCCATAGGATGGATATCGTGGCCCACACACTAGATTTTTATGGTAGCATTTGTATTCTTTAGAGACACCATGGAGTATATATCCTATCCCATTTCCATCCCAACGTTTTTCTCTTGAGACCAAAACGTCACACTTGAGGAGCTTGGCATCACTCTAGGGATAGGGTTTTGGGGTGGAGGTTTCGACAATGTACACTCAACAAGTTTTGATGGGAGAAGGATTGGATTGAAGGAGGAAAACCTAAAGCATGAGAGGGAGGCCCTAAAAGTCCCAACGAATTCCATTCTTTTCTTGAACGACTAGCAAAAAGTGTTAAAATGTCACCCTAGAAGAGGGATGACATCATATTAGGGTTTCTTATGTGAATTTTTTTAAATTAGATTTGAATTTAATTGACATAAAGGGGAAAAGTAAGGTTTGTTGACCCATTACTTTTTAGTTACCCTAAAATTAAGTGGACAAACATTTTTAGGAGGATTTGTATAAATAGATATCAAACTCTTGTCATTTTATCATAGCTCTCCCATTGTGAGAAGACTGCTTGGCTGAAATTTGCACTCTCTTTGGTAAATTTGGATATCTCTAGCTTTTGAAATTTTTTTATGGTGAATTCTCATGGTGATTTTTGGAGCTCAGGTGGTGCAAACCTCTTAGAGGTCTTCTCTCTTGCTTATGAATGGCCATTGCTTGGTGAACTAGGGTTTGATCTTGCATCTCTCTTGAAATTGGTAAGGAAAACATTCAATTGTTATTTCTTCTTACTTGTTTCATAGTTGTTATTGGTTGAAACCTAAGGAAGCGTATAAGTGCATACACCCTCCATAAATTTTAATCTCATTTTCTATTTGACAAGTCATTTATTGCAAGGTTTCTAGGAGGAGTACAAGGGTGTACACCCTCCTAGATTTATCTAAGCTTCATTTGAATTCCTTAGGGAGTAAGAGGTTTTACAGCCCTAAGGATATTGTGGATATAAATCTTAAATACAAGACTCTGTTTACCCAATATTTTAAAGGTACTAATATGAAATTTGCATTGGATAAATAAAATTACTTTCTTTGGGTAACATGATTTTACGAGATTTTCAAATTGTTTAAAGTGAAATAAATTCTATATGATATTAGATTGATTATGTCCTATTGTGACAGGCACTACAACCCTCCATTTTTATTTTGATTCTATTACCTCCCTAAAAAATGGATCCCCCTTATTTTTTAGCCTAAGAGAAAACCTCACAAGTCTCCTTATTTATCTCAAGATTCTTTTGGTGATTCATGTTTCACTTGGAAAATGAACAATACTTAGCATTGGAATCCATTTTTTTTTTTAAATTGGAAAAGTTACTTTCAACTCCTCCGAACAAGTTAGGAGGAGTTACTTCAAACTCCTTCGAACAAGTTCGAAGGATTTCTTATATTTCGTTCTGATACAAAATGATATCACGAGAGTTGGGAGAAAATATTTTGATAATATTAGAGGAGTTACTTCTAACTCCTTAGATATGTTCATAGGAGTTACATGTAACTCTTCTGAACTGATAAAAAAAACTACTTCTAACTCTTCCGAACTGATCGAACAACCTTCTCTTCAATCCTCCGATAAAACCTACCCCAACCACCGCATTAAATGTCATAAGTAACCATTTGGCTATAAAATGGAATGGGGTTGAGTTTAGTATTCTTCAAAAATTTGCAATTGAATGAAGAAAACCAAGGATAAAAGAACCGATATGAACACCATTTGAAACTCTCCCCTATCTGTATCCACCACATGGAAACATAATCTAGGTAAGGTTACATCAACTCTCTCCATTTTTCAACCTAGGGTTAGGTATTTTTTTTTTTTAGTTATTATTACTCCCTTTTCCCTAGATTGATAATCCTTGTTTTCCCAGTTCTTCGTCAATTCACCCCTGGCCACACCTTTCCATTTTCTGCTAGCCTTCTATTTTATTCTGAATCTATTCTTGTATACAAGATAAATAACCAGGTGACCTTTTTCCCCTTCACCTTGATGGACTTCTTCCCATCCTCTCACTTAACCATTTCAAGCACGAAAGCTATTCCAAGCCACAAAGACCTTCATCTAAGAAATCCCTAATGTTTCCTCTCACTCCTACAAGATAGTTGTAGTTCTTCTGATCACTCTCCTTGTTCATGGAAAACCCTAACTTCAAAATTGAATACTTTTAAAGGAACTCTCTGATCATATTAGAGAAGTTACTACTAACTTCTATGATATCCTTGGAAGAGTGGAAATCATCTCTTCCACATATTTTTCGAACAAATTGAAGAAACTCCTTTGATCATATCATAGGAGTTACTTCCAACTCCTCCAATATGATCAGAGAAATTCCTTGTAAGTTCTTTGAGATCCTCGATAAGATGAAAACCACTTCTGAATACATATCGTAGAAGTTACTAACAACTTCTTCAATGTTCTTGGAGGAGTTGTTACTAACTCCTCCGATACACTCGGAGGAGTTGTTACTAACTTGTCTGATACGCTCAGAGGAGTTGTTACTAACTCTTATGATCTGTATTAAGAAATTTATTTTATTATGCTGTAATTTTAACTTTTCAGGATGGTGACCAGGCGTTTCACCCAAAAATATCACTGAGAAATGTCTACTATTAACTTGACATTTGCGAGGAATGAATTTCCATGTGTTGATAATTTCAATAATTCTTATAATTGTTCGATCTTTAGTTGTATTTCCAAATAAAAATGTCTAAATTTATCTTGTCTGTAGGTTCAGAAATGTCACCACGAAAGAAGACAATGATGAAATAAATAGGGGTTGAACCATATAGCAGCTCCTAGCAGACAATAGAGACATAAAGTGTCGGGACTATATATGATGATACATAGGAACTTCTAGACAAAGATGGAGAAACCTTAAAATGGGGATAAGTATAATATATGTTCGAGAAATCAAACTTATCTAAGGAGGAAAAGGAACCATATGAGCTCCAAGTGTTTAGGAACAACAAAAAAATAGGAATTTTTAGGGTGGAAGCACATCCAACAGTTTTCCCTTGTGCAGACGTCGTTTCTTGGATTTTGAAAAACACAGACATAGGTAGTCAATATGTATTTAATGAAAGAAAATTATCTATAGCTTCATTCAGGCCCGATGACTTATCTAAGTGTTACCATATTGTAGCTGGGAATAAAAGACTAGAGGGTCAACTCCTCAGCAAGTTGGAGCTTACACCAAAAGATTTATTCCTCGCATGGTATAAATAAAATAAGCAGTTCAAATATCGACCCAAGATTCAATACCCCAAGATGAATTTAAGGAGAAACTACCAGTATATGGTAACCTTTCTATGTCGGTTGTACGCGGAACCATATGCAACTCATTTCCCCCTCTCATACATAACCCTAATTTATTTATTTGTAGATGTGGGGGTGTCATTCAATTGGGCAGACATATTTTCTGAAAAATCTCAAGGCTTCCATTTCTGCACTTACACATGCACAACCAGGAGGCTTCCCCAGTTTCCATATGTCTTCATCTCTTCTATACATAATGTGTATCGCTCACAAATAGCCAAAAATAGGATGGATTTGGTTTCCCGTCAACGTCTTTATCCACATATATTGCAAGGTGCTTTGGGAGCACAAATATTGAACAGACTATCAAAGAATCTGTGAACACTTCCATTCCCCATTATATGAATTTATTTTTTTCACCTCCCGACCTTGTATGACAGACAAGGCCATAGAAATCATAAGAAGGATTTGGGACCAATATTTAATGGAGAACAATACCTATATAAGAATATATGGTGCAATGAAACCACCCCACTAACTCCCTCGGTTTTTTCCTAACAAACTTGTGCTTCATGAAGTGGCATATCAAACTATCATACATGGGGTCAAAGGAATGCTATACTAATCAAAGAAATAAATTTGGCCTCCACTACATCCTTAAATTGGCAGTTATTTCTTGGAAACACCAAACAAGCTCAAATGGAAATGGATGTCTTATTTTCCTACCCCTTTGGAGAGGAAATATTAAGGAGGAATGACCCTAATAACATCATCAAATATCACTTCAATATAATGAGTCTCTTGTATGAGTACACCACTTAGTTCTTGGAAAAAGAAGATGTGCATCAAAATGCCAGAACTTATGATGAAGTTATATTCAACGGGTAGGGCTAGCCAAAAGGAAGGATCATGGACAAAGAAGCTGCAAGAGAGGTGGCTAGAAAAGAGGAAGAATGAGATGAAGCTGAGAGATATTCCCCCATATATGTCTCAACTCATTTAGGTTCTACATAAGAGGAGGAAGGAGCACTAACAAATAAAAACAGAAGAGATAAAGACAAGGTGTTGAAACAAAAAAGAAATGACACTGAAAAGAAACAAAAAATAGAAGCCGACAAAGAAAAGGACAGGGAATAAAATGAAGTGAAATTTAAAGATGAAGCCGAAGAAAAATATGAATCTAAGGAAAAATTTGAAGCCAAAGAAAAAGTTGTTGCAGAAAAACAAAAGGTGCTAGTTGAAGCTGCAAGAGTGGAAGCAGGTAGAGAAGGAAGTAGCGAACAAAGTTGTTGAAGAAGAAAGGCATAAGAAGAATGTAGATGATAGAGAGGGTGACACAAACTTGATGGAATTGGATATATCTGGAACATACACCGTAGGTCTAGGAGCATAAACAATGAGGACTGGTTTAGGCCTCGAGCCCTAGGAACATTTCCGGTCAACTGAAATATTGGATCTATGAAGTTTCACATATGATAGTAAACGGGTAGAATCGTGCAATACAGAGTGAAAAAGGTTCCATCAATAGAAGGAGGCCCTTTGTTAGTGGTTACTCAAGTCCCTCTCATAGGAGATGTCAGGAAAGACCATGTGGCAATAGCTAGGGCAGGATTTTCATTTATAGATGCAACCATAGACAATATGCATAAGTTATGCCAACATAACGAAGAGAAGGAGGTGAGGATCAGAGAGTTATAAGAGAGGCTCCAACAAGGAAATATTGTTGAAAGGATTCTTCTCAAATTTAATTAGAGTGCGTAAAAATTGAGGAATGATTTGGAAGGTGCCATCATTGACGTGTATTCTAACCTACATCTCTTCTAAAATGTGGTTGCAACAATTATTGATAAAAAAAAAAGGATAAAAATGCAAATGACATAACACAACATTATCCATGAAGGTATAGCTTACATTGATACTTGGATAATGAAGAATCTTGATGCACCTCTAGATTTGTATAGACTCTCAAAATCAAGAAGAAAGATAGACTTCTATGCATTAGATCATTTCAAGCATGTAGGGAAAAAGGCATATAAATAAGTAACCAAGGCAATGACGATATGTTCAAGGACTCACAAATTTTCCCAAGAGATGATAAGGAATGGCCATATCCAAAGATTAGATGAACTTGGAAATAATTTATTCACAGAAGAATTGGTGAAGGCAGTCTAAGACAAAACGGGTCGAAGGAGAAATATAGTCGAAGAAACAACCTTTGTCTTGACCGATCTCATTGACCAACTTCTACTATAGTCAGTGAAGCTTCACACTATGATACATGATTACATGAAAAAAATAGAGAAAGATATGAGGACCCTTGATGACAACTATTCCATGATTGAATAAACACTGGAACAACTATCATATAGGAGAATCAAGTTACTATATAACCAATTGGAGGTTTGGACAACTTATCTCGAAGGCAAAAGTTCGTAGGGAAAGGAAAAATAATTGTTTCTCTATCGTCCTTTTCCTAACCACCTCAAATTTTGTCCTTTATACCACTTGTCATTATAATAGAGAATATTAGTAGTTTGTAACTGCCTCTTCAAGAAKAAGGATAAAGGGCACTAGCTTTTTGTATAAAATAAAGTAGAAACTTGTGAAAAAGGACTTTTGGATTTTCAAGCATTGTATAGACCCAAGAACATTTTCAAGAACTTATACATTGTTAATGAATATTGAGAATACCTTAGGGACAACATATTATAGAAGGAATTTTGTGTAGAAACGGATTGAAGCATTGAACTACTTCAATTGAAGATAATTGTTGTTTCTATGGACTGTAAGAATGTTTGTTTTTTGTAGAATAATTCTTATACAATATTTTCATTCTACATTTATTGATATTTCTTTGAATATTTTAATGCCTTGAGATTTGTGGGTTATTACAATATACATTATTGTTATCTAGACTAATATTATTATATACATATGTATGCATTTGTCTCCAATCTTCCCCTTTTGTTACAACTAACTGTATAAAAGTTGTATAAGGTTTTGGTTGCATTATAACTTACCGGTTAATCTAGTGTGATCCTAGATAGTATAGGTTAGCATATATTAGTGATATATTAGTTTCATTTACACACATAGTATTCATATACATATCTCAATTACACCCACCCACTTCATCGACACACCGAACCATAACTAGTACAAAAGAACAAAAGACAATAATAAATGGTAGCCGAGCCAAATTCTAGATGGGACTCCTAATCCAAACAGTGTATAGTATAATTGGGGTCATATTACGGGGAGTACCCATTTCTATTTTCGGGAAAAGTTTAACCAAACAAAAAAAATGGCGTTAGAAGGAGGTAATATTTTATGGCTTAGATACATGAATTAAACAATAATCGAAACCAGTCTTCCAAGAGTAATCCCAACTCTCATCCTACCTTTTTCCCTCAGATTGAATCTGAATAGGAAGTTACATACGAGGACTCAAATCATAATTTTAGAAGCGCCTATGGAAGTTTTGAAATACATACTGAGAATTGGTTTCACATACCACAAGAAGAGCTTCATGAAACCTATAGAATTACACATCCTAACACAAATTTTCTTGGAAAATTACATACAACCTATGAACTCCCTAGGAGAAAAGTGGACCATGTAGAATGTCCTAATAAAGATCCAAAGTTTTACTTTGAATCTATAGAAAACCTTATTGAAACCGCATTACAAGAGGTCCCAGTACCTTATTGAACCCGAAGACAAATTTGAAGGTCAACAAACAAAAATCACCATAGAAAAAATAATGGAAGAAAACAGGATTCACAGAGAAGTTATACCACAATGGAGAGCATGTAATGTCCCCCACCTCTTAGAGAGGTGATGAGGAGACTCAGTGGCCTGGGTATCCCCACTAGGTCATAGTCTCACACTGAAGGGGGGAAAGTCAAGAAGTTAAAAGTTATATTTTTAAGTTGACTTAAGAAAGGAAAAGGATAAAGGAGTAAAAGATAACTCAATAGAAGAATAGAAGATTAACCTTGGGAGTTAACCTAAATCAATAGAGAACTATAAGGGAAAGTATAAGTAAGAGGTTGGGGTGCACCTATTACTCATTTTGGTTTTGGATTAGTATTTTCTATTGCTCTTGAGCATTCAGTTTGGGGGTTTTGCTATACAAACCCTTGTGAGCAACTCAGTGGTGAAATATCCACTCACCTTGTTCCACAGCTTGGTCTCAGGGATGAAAGACTCCTCCATACCATTCTAGTCTCATCCCATCTCCATCTAGCGCTTCAGAAGGTAGCAAGTCATACTGTTCTTGTGTTTCCAGCAAGGGCGCACCATCATCTAGAGGGAGGTTCGATCCAGCTTATCTTGAGGGCCTGGGGCCATTTTGACAGTTAGGTTTTGTTTGCAGGGGCAGGACCATCAGTTTGAGGGATTTTCTGGAGGGTTATCATCATTCTACATTTGTCTACAGATTGGGACATCTTGGAGCCATAGGTGACGTCCTGTAATTCAGTAAAACTTAGATCTAGGGAGATCTGCTTGAGATCTAAGTCTGAAACTTCTCCCATGGGATTCTCATAGCCTGATCTATATTCTTGGAGAGTTTCAGAGCATTTGGAGGCCTCCTTCATCAAGGCTGAACTATCTAGGGTTTTAGTCATCTAGTGGGGCACCCCATTCAGTGGAAAATTCAGTTCAAGGAGTTTGAGAGTGGATTTGGGAATTTGGACATCTGGGTTGTCCTTATAGTTGCCTGATCTATCATTTGGAATATTTCTTGGGATGATTGGACACTTTTGGTAGCAGGGAAGAATTATTGAGGGCTTCAGCATTCTAGCAGTATGTGGCACTTTCCAGTTTGGAGGTTGAGCAATAGTACGACTCATATCTGCTTGATTCAGTCTTCATTGTATATCCAGCCTTTGGAGACTTATTTTGTATTTTCGAGAGCATTTTGTAGTAGCTCATATCTATTTCTTGTATGGCCATCTGAGGTTTATGTCAGATCGGCCATCTATTGTATTGATCTTACATTGCTCATAATAAAAAGGTTAGATCTTTGCTTGTGCTTCTACATCTTGAATATATTGTGATCTCCATTTGTTGATGAATCTTGTATGCACTTAATAACTCAATAAATTAGTAGTAGTTAGTGATTCCCATAAAGAATTTGGCTTGGGATCATTACAGTGGTATCAGAGCCTTGATCCTCCAAACCTGTGGAGATATCGGTGTATGCAGAAGTACATGGGAATTGTTATGGGTCGGAGGAAGAAAAAGAGCAGTGAAACAAAGGCAGAAATGGAAGGGTCAGGAGACGACCATGAGCCTCAGGGCTTGGCTCTCTTAGTAACTGAATTTGGTAAGTTCCAACAAAACATGAACCACATAGAAAGCACATTGGTCCGATAGTTGGATGAGTATCAGGAAACCAACAGAAGGGGACAGGCCAAAATCTCTGAAACCTTGAAGAAAGTTGATGAGAATCTACAGAAAATGAAAGAGAACCAAACTAGGATAACTGACCTTATGATGCAAGTAATCCATCGAGGCAAAGATCCTGACACATATGGGAATAAGGAGGTTGGAGGGTCTGGTGGAACCCATGAGGAAGTCAGATATAACCCGGAGAAAGCACCAGGATCTGAAGGAAGTCTTGGAGGTGGCACATTCCATGGGCAGATGGGTAGCAGGACCAATTATAGGCCATACGTTTCAATGTTTACAGATGAAACACTAGGCCAACACTCAGATAGCAGAGCTAACCCTAGACCATACATGCCCACATTCACAGATGAGCAAGGGCAGCATGAACAGGTTGAATATTTTGTGGAACAATTAGCCAGGAGTACCAGGGAATACTACAGCTTGGATATGAAAGTTCAAAGACAGATGTCCGTAGACCAGTATTGTTAACTCAAGTTCAAAAACTAGCCTAGGATGAACCACAGAGGAAACTTTGAGTTTGAGCGAAGGGCAGGGAAGATAGAGATTCCATACTTTGATGGTACGACTAAGATGACAACACAAGCATGGGTGCAGAAGTTGGATACTTACCTGCAGCTTAACCCCATGAGAGAGATGGAGGCCATCAAGTTTGTGTTAAGGTCCTAACCCGCACATAGGTAGATCAATGTATTCGGATGTAATAAAGGTCAATATTAATAAGACCTTTCAATAAAATAGAATAAGGCGGATGTAAGAAGACCTAATAGAAGCTTCCGCTTCTAGAAGGATCTTCCTCTAGATGCTTCTTGTTAGTATAAATAGGAGTC
>JASDQU010375064.1:15272-28082 GCA_032191745.1 Picea mariana | reverse complement strand
AGAAAATATCCAATCATACTTACAAGGGTGTCTCAAATTAGAGAACAACTTGAAGCCATTGGAGACACAATCGAAGAAGAAGAATTAGTAGTGACTACCTTGAATGGTCTCCCCATATCTTTGGAATCATTCATCCAAGGTATATGTTCAAGAAGAAGGATAACAAGGTTTAGCAGACTATGGGAGGATTCTACGCAGGAAGAAGCTAGATTGGTAGCAAGAGAGGAGAAACTTGGAGATGAAGAAAATCAAGCTCTAGTAGGTCATGCTATAAAAGGAAAGAGAAAGAAGGAAGCTCATTCACACAAGAAGCCTCATGGATTACAAAAGAGACATAAGTTCAAGAAGGATTTCTCAAATTACAAATGCATCATCTGTCAAAATATGGGACACATTGCCATTAAATGTCCCAACTCCAAAGTTCAGGTCAGAAAAGGAAAGTATAAAATACATCATGCTCATGCCGTAGAAGATGATGAACCTGATCATGAAAAAACTAAAGAAGAAGACTCTAGTGAAGAATATGTATTGATATTAGCTATTACAGGTACTTTCACTCATGGATGTGACACATGACTTATTGATAGTGGTGCTTCTAAGAACATGATAGGTTACAAGGATTCTTTCTTAGAATAAGTTTAGAAGGATTCACCTCACAAGGTGAAGCTTGGTGATGACTATCAATATCCCATTAAAGGAGTAGGAGAAGCATCCTACAAGCTAGATTTAGGAAAACCTATGAAGATGAAGGATGTTTTATATGTACATGGTTTGAAGAAAAATCTCCTTTCCATCTCAGATTTGGATGAGAAAGGATTCAGAGTTGCCTTCATTGATGGTGAAGTCCTCATGTGTCCAAGAGGAAAATATATTCATGATGTTGTAGTGATTGGTGTCCAAGAAGAAGACCTATAAAAGTTAAAGGGACATTCAATTTCAACATTAATACACACTATATTCACTCCAAGTGAACTATGGCATAGAATATTTCCTCTCATACATTACAAATTCTTACCGATCGTGAGAAAGATGGTGACGTGTTTTCCATAAATCCAAGTGGATCATGAAGGAATATGCAAGGGATGTGCACAAGGAAAGCACATGAAGAAACCATTTCCAAGTAGTGATAGAAAAGCTAAAGGAGTCTTGAGAATTATGAATTCAGACGTGTGCGGACTGATGAAAACAACTTCACTTAGCAAGTATGTATACTGTGTTTCATTTATTGATGATTTCTCACATAAAACTTGGATTTATTTTTTGAAAGCTAAGAGTGAAGTATTTAACAAGTTTAAAGAATTCAAAGTACTTGTTGAAAACCTATCTGAGAAGAAGATAAATATATTAAGGTTAGATAATGGAGGAGAATTTACATAAGATAAATTCAATGAATTATACAAGGAAGTTGGGATTAAGAGAGAGCTCTCTACTCCCTACAATCCTCATAAAAATGGTGTGGCAGAAAGAAATAATCGTACAATCATGGAATCATTGAAGGCGACGATTCATGATCAAGACTTACTAATGCATATATGGGAAGAAGCAGCCATAAGTACAATCTATGTAGAGAACATAAGTCCCCACCATGTCCTTGGGAACAACAATAGAGAAGAGATGTTTACAGGTGAAAAGCCAGAGGTTAACCACCAGAGGATATTTTGTTGTCCAGTGTATGTGCAAGTCCCCAAGGAAAAAAGATCTAAGTTAGACCCTTCAGGCAAGTGTTCAGTAAAATATATGCTATCTATTTCAACATTAAATTGTCAACCCAGGGCTCGTAAGATTCGAGGTGATAAAACTGTATGTGTGGGTCTAGAGCTCTAATCTAGCCAAGCCTAGCCTAATATAATCTAATTCTAATGAACTCAAATAATGAAGACCTTTACTTTAAATTTACAAAGTAATCTATAGCTATGAATGGTGAGCTCATTATTCTAAGTAATCAAATCTTGAGTAAGAACAAATTATCTTTCTTTAAAACACAATCTTTGATTATGGACAATGAACTAATCAAAGAAAACTATCTTTCTTCAAAAGAAATATATGATTATGGGTAGTGAATTCATAAGGCAAACTATCTCTTAAAAACAATTCTTTACCATACTTATTCAAAGAAATCTATTCTTAAAATGCTTATTCAAAGACTAACAATTATATTTATCCTACGAGGAATGAACCCTACCTTTACACTGATCTCACTGAATAAAAATGAACAACATCATGATAACATTTAAATTAAAAATGAACAACATCATGATCTTCTAATTAACAAAGCATACAATCATTGTACAAAAAAAGATTAAAAATCAACTATTATCCTATCACTCTAATGATGGAAAATAATCTGTACATAATTGATAATTCATGCAAGCCTATAAACTCATAAATAGTAAAAATCATAACTCAAAATCTCAACTAGGATACAATTAAAAATCATCACTCAAAATCAACTCTGATTCTAGCATTCTAGTGTTGAAACTAAAGCGAATAGTTTATGTAAATCTACAAGATGTAATAGACCTAATTTAATAAAGTAGAGGTGGCTAAAAGAAACACTGCATAAGTAACCAAACCGTCGAATGATTTATAGCTTTATAAACAAAAACAAAGACCTAGGATAGCATAAGTAAACAACTTATAAACAATTGAGTTGTAACCTGCATAACAAGATATTAGATAACAGAATATAAACAATTATGGACAACTGTGAGTACCCTATAATAAAAATACAATTTCAACAAGCACATAAATATACACAATAATACACTACAGCAAGAAACCTGCAACTTAGATAAAGTAACATACATAGTAATACACTTTAGCAAGCAACCTGCAAATTAGATAAAGAAATGTATACAATAAAACAATTTTAACAAGTAATTTGAAATTAGCAAGTGATGAAAGTAAAATGCAAAGATGTAAATATACACTGATATGAACAAGCTACCGAGACCACTAGTGGGCGCCCCAAAAGGTCTTGGCACTAGTTCAAGGTAAAAACACAGTCACAACATTAGTATTAATCACCAAATCAGAGTTTTTCAGCAAAATCGAAATAATGTCTGTGTGTATATATACAAATTTGTTTTTCTTCCTAGAATAGAAAACAAGTATTTATAGAGTTTTTATAGAGCTGAGAGGTCGACCTCTGATCCTCTCATAATAGTATATGCATAACAAAATCAGGTACATCATTAAACATCAAATTTTGTTGAGGAATCTTTAGTAAATTCTTGAAACAGAGTGAGTAAATAGGCCATGGATCGCGAGCATCTTCAATGGATGGAAGCAAATTCTGGTAGGACACCAAGCAAGAGGGATCCCAAGGGAGAAAAACCCATGTGCTCAAATTTCATAACGGTGCCTTGAGATATGCGGATCGCCAACTCCTCTGCACTCCGAGTGTCAGATGGAGTATTGGAGTATTGGAGGGCTGGATCAAGGACGACAAACTGCTCTCAATCTGTTTACAATTTTAGGATTTTTATGATTCAAATTCCTCTTCCCATAAGTTAAGCCCTAAGTTCGTTGTCTGGAACAGTTTTGGATAAAGGTCGGGATGAAGGTTTGGATGGAAGGTTGGATCACATTTTTGACCTGTTGCAAGCAAACAAGAAATGTTAGATCGGTGTAACCATTCAATTGAAGATGAATTAATCATAAAACCATTGCAAAATGATGATTACACATACCTTGTGCGATTCCATGGAAAATTGATGTATAAAGCATGATAATACCTTTAAAATGGTTAAATGAGATCATAGCATATGTAATATCACATGAAAAAAGGATTTGATCTTTGCAATAAAACAGTCAAAACACAAACCCAACATTACCCCCATGCCTAAGGATTTGCAGGTCCCTCTGCAAACAAAAATGAATCACCCAACATAACTAGACTCGTGAAGGAGGGGGTGGATTGGATTTAGAAGCTTCTCCCTCTTGTCCTGGGGATTTTATCTTTGTTTTGTATATGCCTATCCATAGTTTTTCCCTCTTCCAATTGTTGAAGCAACTAAACATTTTCTTGTTGCAATTTCTCAATAACTAGGGTATGATCAGATGGATCAAGAGAGGAAGGCTTAGGATCTTTGATAGATAAAGAAGGTATATCAACTTTAGAAGGTAGTGTAGGCATCTGGGAGGAAGGAGTAACATTGTTTTTGTGAGGAAGACTTGGTGTGATAAGTTCATATTTGATCAAGTTTCCTTTGTTATCGACCTGCAACTGTTACAGGGATCATTTGAATGTAAGCAATCTTACCTTGCAAAACATAGATTAAGAAAAACTATAAAGTATAATGCACAACAGGCTAATTAATTATACACATAAATTATGTCAGCAGTATAAAGTTTAGCATTTTAATAAAAACAATTGCTGATATAATAGCCCATAATATCATAAAAACAATATAACATAATTTTTACAGAGATTCTACTTCCTCTTCTCATGGATTATAATATATATGGGCAGTGTTTATCATTTTTTAGCTCAAGAAACCCCTCCCCCACTCCTAAGTATTGTGACACCTCACAATAAAAAATATAGGAAACCAGTCAATTCTTCCAATAGCCTAAGATTTACAGCTTGCCAAGTGTAGACATAAATTTCACACATTAGTCTGACGAGATAGTTAAAATATGGCCCCACCTGTAGGATAGAACATCCTACATATAGTTAAGAAGAGGTAGGCAAGAGAGTCTTAGGATAGTCTTAAAGTTAGTTCCCAATGGAAGATTTATGGAGTTCATTTACCTGTTCTTAACCATGCATACTTCTTTTCAACTTTGTCTACAAGTAATGATGTACATCAGGACAAGTTTAAAGATTTAGGAATTTTATTTATTGTTTGTTAGATTATCACCCTCGCTAGGTAGAATGCCCCGCTGCCAGCAAGCTTGTTCAGTACTCCGATGGGTTTACGTAGTCATACCACAAGTCAGTACCCGCTACCAGCAGACCTGTTCAGTATCCTAGCGGGTTAGCCTCTTACACCCTCAAAGACTGGTCCACCATCTTTTAAGATTTTAATATAAAGATTGTTGTGTGCAAGAAGATGGGGAGACAACTCTGAAAAAAACTTTTCTCTTTCTTTTTTAGATTGGGATGGGATTTATGTTAGAGGATGAATCTCCTTTATGTATTCCTTAGAGATTGTCCTGATGTAAGGGGTACTTAAGCAGACATAGCCTATCTAAATATATGGTATAATCAAGCAATTTTATTGGATGGTACCATTGGAAAAGAACAAAAATGTATCTTCAGGTTTGACTCACTTTMTTCTTTTCTAAGTTATAATGATGTTTCCATGGCTAASAACTAATCATACCTTCTTGCTASTCTTTCATAAATATACTTTACTCACCTACTCAGGGTTCTTGGGGAAAGTGTACGAGTAACCTCTAGGTTTGATAGACAAGGTGTCACTTCCATTATATCCTCTAGTGGTGGAGGTTAAGAGCAACTAACATTAAAGATGCCTTGAGAAAACGGAAGATAAAAATCTTGCAAAAATATGGCTAATTCACAACAAGCAATAAAAATTCATTATTCAATTAATTCTTAAGCAGACAAGAAGGTTGAAATATAGCAATATCTTTTTCGAAGGAAAATACTTCCCTTTTGTCTCCTTGGATTTGTCCACTTGTTGTTAGATAAATACCTGCAAAAAGTTTCTAAAATTGTTTGTCAAAAACCACACTCTAAATATCAAAAATTGATGAGATCAATGAGATCAAGTCATAGGAACATGTATCTCATAGTTCTTTTATTAAAAAGAAAATGTAAAATGAGGTTGCATTAGACTTTAATATAAACTAACATTCAACTTTTATTTATTATCCTACCCTACCTAAAAAGAAAGGAAAATCTTTATTCAAGTGTAAGAATTTTTCCAATGTAACCATGTACGAAGCAAGATAAGAAATATACCCATATCCGCATATGAAACATTTACTGTAGTGAATACCTGGATATGAAGAACCAACCAAACTACTTGTTTTGGCATCAGAAGGTGTTGCAAAAGAGAATAATATTGTGGCCTGATGACCTCTTGAAAACAAATTTCAATGTAATCTTGATGTTCATCAACAATAAGTTTTGTGCTCTCCTTCATCATGCTATGCAGATCATCTTCTTCTGGATGATTGATTTTTGAATTACATAAAGGATATACTAAGATGGATGCTGAGAACTTCTCAATCTCAGGTCTTAGTGATTTCTCTCCACCGGATGTAGTCCATAATTTTTGAGCTTCCTTCGCAGTTTGGCAAGGAAAATCATTTTGTAGCTCATAGGACCTTGATTTTTCTAATATTTCCGGAGAAGTAGACAAGTTCTTGAATATTGTCAAGATGTGTTCTTCCTGAAAAGAAGGGATCCTAGCTACTGCTAGTATTTGAGAGAGTTATCCCAAACTAATGGTCACCTTTGAATCCATTCTGTTGGTTGATGGGTCCACCCTCTCACATGGATTAGTGTCTAGGGTTTAAAACATCCATTTTTTTTATTATTATTATAGATTTTTGTAATTTTTTAATCACAACTACCTAAAAGATTAAAGACATATTTAAAGAATATTTGTGCAAACCAAACACACCACGCTTGCATAAAATAAATCACACTTATAGGAAAGAAATCAAAGCATACAATAAAATACGATTGCAGGAATGAAATCAAGCTCACACGTGTATGAAAGTAAACATGCTGGAAGGAAATATAAACACACTTTGTGAAAGGGAAGCACACTTGCATGAAAGAAATAAAAGTTTCATAAAAGAAATAAAAGAAAACACTCTTGCATTAAAATAAGCACAATGGAAGGAAAACTAAATTGTGGGAAAGTAAACACACTGTGCAGGAAAGAAAGCATGCTTGCAGGAGAGTAAATTGCAAAAAAATAAGAACACTTTGCAGGAAAGAAAGAACGCCTGCGAGAAAGTAAATTTCAGGAAAGTAAACAAACTGAGAAAGGTAAACAAACTAAGAAAAGTAAGCAAACTTGCAGAAAAAGTAAACACTCTTACGGAAATGGAACAACAAGGCTTCAGAATGACCCATTAAAATGGATGCGCAGGTTCTTACCTCTCGTCTTAAAGTTTCTCCTCCCCTTTGTTGTGTAATTAAAGGCAACTTACCTACCTAAGCTCTAATCCCTTTAGCACCTCCCCGGAAACGATGCCAAAAATGTTGAGTAAAATATATTCTATCTATTTCGACATTAAATTGTCAACCCGGGGCTCATAAGCTTCGAGGTGCTAGCACGATATGTGCGGGTCTAGAGCTCTAGTCTAGCCTAGCCTAGCCTAATCTAATATAATTCTAATGAACTCAAATAATGAAGACCTTTGCTTTAAATTTACAGAGTAATCTACAACTATGAATGGTGAGCTCATTATTCTAAGTAATCAAATCTTGAATAAGAACAAGCTATCTTTCTGTAAAAAACAATCTTTGATTATGGAAAATGAACTAATCAAAGAAAACTATATTTCTTCAAAACAAATCTATGATTATGGGTAGTTAATTCATAAGGAAAACAATCTCTTAAAAGCAATTCTTTACCATACTTATTCAAAGAAATCTATTCTTAAAATACTTATTCAAAGACTCAAAATTATATTTATACTACGAGGAACTAACCCTACCTTTACACTGATCTCATTGACTAAAAATGAACAGCATCATGATAACATTTAAATTAAAAATGAACAACATCATGATATTCTAATTAAAAAAACTTACAATCATTGTACAAAAAAAGATCAAAAATCAACTATTATCCTATCACTCTAATGTTGGAAAATACTCTGTACACAGTTGATAATTCATGCAAGCCTATAAACTCATAACTAGTAAAAATCATAACTCAAAATCTCAACTAGGATACAATTAAAAATCATCACTCAAAATCAACTCTGATCCTAGCATTCTAGTGCTGAAACTAAAGTGAACAGTTTATGTAAATCTACAAGAAGTAATAGACCTAATTTAATAAAGTAGAGGTGGCTAAAATAAACACTACATAAGTAACCAGACTATGGAATGATTTACAACTTTATAAACAAAAATGGAGAGCTAGGATAGAATAAGTAAACAACTTATAAACAAATGAGTTGCAACATGCATAACAAGATATTAGATATCAGAATATAAACAATTATGGACAACTGTGAGTACCCTGTAATAAAAATACAATTTCAACAAGAACAAAAATATACACAGTAATACACTTCAACAAGAAACCTACAAATTAGATAAAGGAACATACACAATAATACACTTCAGCAAGCAACCTGCAAATTAGATAAAGAAATATACATAGTAACACAGTTTTAACAAGTAATTCGAAATTAGCAAGTGGTGAAAGTAAAATGCAAAGATGTAAATATACAATGATATGAACAAGCTACCCAAACCACTGGTGCCCCCCCCCAAAAGGTCTTGGCACTGCTTCAAGGTAAAAACACAGTCACAACATTAGTATTAATCACCAAAACAAAGTTTTTCATCAAAATCAAAATAATGTATGTGTGTATATATACAGATTCGTTTTTCTTCCTAGCATAGACAATAGGCATTTATAGATTTTTAACAGAGCTAAGAGGTCGACCTCTGATCCTCTCATAATAGTATATGCATAAAAATATCAGGTACATCATTAAACATCAAATTTTTTTGAGGAATCTTCAGTAAATGCTTGAAACAGAGTGAGTAAATAGGCCACGGATCTTGGGCATCTTCAATGGATGGAAGAAAATTCCGGTAGGACACCGAGCAAGAGGGATCCCAAGGGAGAAAAACCCATATGCTCAAATTTCATAATGGTGCCCAGAGATATGCGGATCTCCAGCTCCTCTGCGCTCCAAGTTTCGAATGGAGTGCCAGATGGGGCGTCGGATGGAGTATTGGAGTATTGGAGGATCGGATCGAGGACCACAAACTTCTCTCAATATATTTACAATTTTAAGAAATGGGCCACCTAAGACTTAATTGGGCATATTGGGCACAAAACCCATGTTCTGGATTTTTATGATTCAACTTTCTCTTCCCATAAATTAAGTCCTAAGTTTGTTGCCTGGAACAGTGCCAGATGAAGGTTTGGATGAAGGTCTAGATGGAAGGTCGGATCACATTTTTGACTTGTTTCAAGAAAACAAGAAATGTTAGATCAGTGTAACCATTCAACTGAGGATGAATTAATCATAAAACCATTGAAAAATGATGATTACACATACCTTGTGGGATTCCATGGAAAATTGATGTATAAAGCTTGATAATACCTTTAAAATGGCTAAATGAGATCATAGCATATGTAATATCGCATGCAAAAAGGATTTGATCATCGAAATAAAAAATTCAAAACACAAACCCAACAATAAGAAGGGTATATTTGTTGGATACAGTGAGTATCGAAGGCATACAAATTTTACATCCTTGGTCACCGACAGATTGAGACTAGAAGAGATGCCACCTTCTATGAGGATGCAACCTTTAGTAAATCGAGGTAGCATTGTGTGTGCACCATGAATGACATTGAATTCATTGACATAGTGGACAATACTTCACCATATCCAAAACTATTGGGTCTATATTGGGCCTTTGATAACTAGGCTATTATTAAATTGAAAATAAGGAAGATGATATTTGAGTCTAGAGAATACATAGTTATTGTGCCCTTGGATCCCATAAAGAGGTAGGTATGTAGAACAAGTGACAGTTAATATTCTTACAAAAGATGTGAATCAACTATACAGGACTACCATGTGCGAAGAGGATTAAATCAACCCAACTACAGATGGCATGCTTAGTTGGAGGAGTAGTAGTTCTTATGCTTCAGACTATGACATAGGACTGGAAAACTGGCAATAATGATTACATGAATTATCTACCAGGATATGTGCTAGAATGACGTGCATGCTGAGATGGGTTGATACAGAGGTAAGAGAAACTCCCACTTTTTATGAATTAAATGATTTAGAAGAATTTTTTATGAAATATGAGCTACAAGTTATGGAAAATAAGATATTACCATCATTAGATTGCTTTAAAAGCTACACCGACAAAATGGTGGGGTACACACAAGGAAAATATCAACAATTGGTTTCGGTGCAAAAGGTTACTGCGCATAAGATTTGTTGCAAAAAAGGAGCATAAATATGAGGAGAAATATGAAGGATTTGGACAACCCCAAGAGAATGTAGAGAGATGCATGGTTCAATGGATATTAGTACCACCATTTTATTCACACACTAGAAGGAATTCCAAAGAATTGGTACACAGGACAGGAACAACACAAAGAAACTGTCAACTGGGAAGAAATACATCAAAACTTTGTAGTTACATTTTTCTTTGAGCATGACAGTCCAAATATGGACACAGCGCTGAAAGTGGTAAGAGGTGGGATATATGAAAAACCAAAGTTTGAAATAATTCTAGCATCTTAGAGGCAAGCTAGTCAGATAGTCAAGAAATTACTACATTGTTATCATGTAGCAAAAGCAGAAGAACCCAAAAAAGATAATATTCGCAATATCCAGATCCCATAAGTAGAAGGTGAAAGGGAAGTAGAAGGCCCCAAGATGTACTCAGAAGAGTATTTTGCACCATTAAATATCAATAAGGTAAATATTGGAACTACATAAAACCCAAAGATGGCTAGTATTGGAGATTATTGGGATCACTAGACCGTAGAAAGGATCACAGAATTATTGCGCAAGTACAATGACTTATTCCCATCAACACTCTCAGAGATGAAGGGGTTAGAAGGAGATCTAGAAGAGATGAAGATCCCATTAAATCCAGAAGCAAGATCCATCAAACAGAGGCCGTATAGATTGAATCGAATATACAAAGAGAAGGTGAAGATAGAAATTGATAAAATACTAGCAGTTGGTGTTATAGAACTTGAAGAAGATTCAAAATGGATTAGTCCCATGGTCATGCAAGAAAATAAGCAAGGAGGGATCAAGATTTGTGTAGATTTGAGAAAATTGAATGATTCTTGCCTACATGATCCTTTTCCTACCCCTTTTAGAAATGAAGTGTTGGAGAATGTAGGGGGTCAAGAAGCTTATTCTTTTAAAGAAGGATTTTCAGGTTATCATCAGATAAGGATTGCACCATAAGATAGACATAAGACAAATTTTTCTACAGAGTGAGGCTCATTTCATTATACAATTATTCCATTTGTATTGAAGAATGCACCAACCATTTTCTCAAGATTAGTAGTAGTAGCTTTCAAGGACTTTATTCATAAATGTTTGGAGGTTTACTTGGATGGCTTAACAATGTTTAGTTTGTTGTAAGATCATGTTGAAGTATTAAGGATGATGTTGGATAGATGCAGACAATGTCATATCTCATTAAATATTAAAAATTGTATTTTTAGCACACCTTTTGGCATTTTGTTAGGGCATGTGGTGTGTAAATAGGGTCTACTAGTTGATCCTGCTAAAATTGTTGTCATAGTTAACTTACCACCACCAAAGTCAGTGCACCAGTTGAAAAGTACATTGGGACATACATGGTATTATAGAAAATTCATAAGTGGATATGCACAGATCACCACACCAATGAACTGAAGTTGTTGAAGAAGGATACTAAGTACCAGTGGAACAATGAATTCCATAAGAGTTTGGATATTTTGGAGAACATGGTTACTGCACCAATTTAAGTATTTCCAGATTGGGATAAAGAATTTCATGTGCATGTATATGCATATGCAATTGCATTAGGAGCAATATTAACCAAGACATGATAAGGTGATATAGATCACCCTATTTCATTTGAAAGCAACAAGTTGTTAGATTTAGATCAAAACTACAACACTACATAAAGAGAAGGATTAACTATGGTGTATGATTTGCAAAAATAGAGACATTACCTGTTGGGACCACACTTTAAGATGTTTATAGAACATTCAACTTTGAGATAGTTAGTTAATAAGTCAATATTGGGGGGAAGGATATGCATATGGTTATTATTATTTTGGGAATTTTACTTTGAAGTTGTGGTGAAGCTTGGAAGATTGAATGCAGGACTGGGTTGCTTGTCCACAATAACAAATGGAGAAGAGCCCAGTAACTTGGAAGACAACTTTCCAGATGCACAATTGTTTTCTATACAAATTGCAGATGAGTATTTTGGTGACATTATTAGGTTTTTGAGTACATGATTTGCGCCAAGATAATTTACTATTTTGCAGAAGAAAAATTTGGTGGTCAGAGATGCAGATTATCAATTAATTGCAGGTCACTTATACAAACTTGGAGCAAATAACATCTTGAGAAGATGTGTGATGGAGCATGAAAGACCCATTATTTTGGAAGAAACGCATGAAGGGATTGCAAGATGAGACTACGCGGGAAAAGCTATTGCACAGAAGGTACTGCACGCGGGATTATGGTGGCTAAAAGTTCATAAGGATTCAAAATAGTATTGTCATAAGTGAGATGTTTGTCATCTAGGAGGGTTGAGATGCCATTAAGACCACAAGTTACTTTACAATTGTTCGATAAATGGAAAATATATTTTGTAGGTCCAATTAATCCACCAGAAAGAAGATTAGGAGCCAGATACGTTATTAAAACAACAAAATACTTAACCAAATGGGCATAGGAAACACTAGTAAAGGATTGCAGTGCAGAGACTGCAATGCGCTTTTTATTTGAGAATGTAGTGACAAGATTTGGATGTCCAAGAATATTGATGAGTGATCAGGAGACTCACTTCATCAATAGTACAATTGAGGCAATTCTATAAGAGTTTAAGATATACCACTAGAAGAGCACTCCTTACCACCATCAAGC